>CM077246.1:25284193-25411693 GCA_039654775.1 Spinibarbus caldwelli | reverse complement strand
GGTAACACTTTAAAATAAGGTCCCATTAGTTAACATTAGTAAATGCATTAACCAGCATCATTTAACAATAAGAAACACATTTGTTACAATATTTATTACTCTCTGTTAATGTTCGTGATAAAATTACAACTAGTTAATGTCCAGTTAATTCATGTTAAGTTAAATCCGTTAAAAAAAAATATATATATATATATATATATATATATATATATATATATATATAATATATATATATATATATATATATATATATATATATATATATATATTAACTTTTAATTTAATAATGTATTAGTAAATGTTTAAATTAATATTAAATAAGAATTAAAAATGATTTAGAAGTCATTTTCATTGTTAATTCATGTTAACTAATACAGTTAATTAACACTTATTAACAAATCAAACCTTAATGTAAAGTGTCATCTTTTTATTAAATGATCTATCTATCTATCTATCTATCTATCTATCTATCTATCTATCTATCTATCTATCTATCTATCTAATTTAGATATAGATATATGGATGTATATAGAAACACACACACACACACACACACACGTTAATTTATTATTCTATTGCATTTCAACTTTATTTCAGTTAGCATTTGTTTATTTATTTATTTATTATTATTATTATTATTATTATTATTATTATTATTATTATTATTTTACCAGTTTGTTTCAGTTATCAGTGCTGTTTTAAAGAAATTAATAAAAGCATGTCCCACCCTCATTTTATCAAATAAATGGGTTGTGAATGCTGTAATTCCACTCTCCAAAGCTAATATCAAAGCTGGTTTGCAAATAATAGTGAAATGACTGATTGAGCTACACAAAGCAGACAGTGTCTAATTATCATCAGAGAGCTGTGCAGAATCATTGTGGTGTTTGGCTCTGTGTTGTGAGAATATTCCCTGTGCAACTTAACACCACCTTGCCTTTGATAAACTTACTGGCCTGGAATGCCTCTGAAATGCCTTTTAAAAATAGTAACCCAGCTCAATAACTGTCAGTTTGATTTAGGAGGCTCACTCGAGGAGTTTGCTTCTTTGTTACTTGTATTTCGTTGTACTTGAGGTTGGACTCGCTGTTTATCCGATGTTTAGTCTACTACTGTAGACACACTTTGATCAGAATCCCATATTCCAGAAATGATTTTCCTCACCTTTCATTTGCAGAATCCTCCAGTCTCCTCCACTTAGTCTCACTCTTTTCTTCCCACCTTTGCACCATTTTTTTTTCTCTCTTCGCACAGCTTATCACATGTTTTGAGCCTCTGTAAGGCTACAGTTATCTAAAGGTCTTGTTTTTCCCTGGAGCCCAAGCCTGTTGTTAGCCTCTGTGCTGGAGATCTGACCTCTCAAACACAGCCATGCTGTTCACCCGACTCCTTCTGTCTGTTTGGACAGCTCTCACTCCCCTAGCAGGTCAAAGGGTTGGAGACCAGGGCTCATGCAGCAGAGTGAGACAGTATAGGAGGATCTGATACTGCTCCTGCCTTTGACATATGAGGTTGGCTCACCAGTCTCGTAAATCAAGCCTATTGTTTTTTTTTTTTTTTTTTTTTTGTTTTTTAATTAATTTTTTTTTTTTTTTTTTATGTATGGTTCTAAACAACAAGAGACCAACAATTTGCTATTTGTGCTATTTAAAGAAAATGGTGGATTTTAGTGTGGTTAAATTATTTTTTATTTTATTTTATTTTATTTTATTTTATTTTATTTTATTTTATTTTATTTTATTTTATTTTATTTTATTTTATTTTAGGTCTTTTTGCCACTTTTGTTCTAAGTGTTATTGTAGTATTATTTATAAACTATTATAGTATGTATAAGTATTTTAAATTAACTTTTATTTTTATATTCAATTTTAATTTCAGTTTAAGTTTTAGTAATTGTGTTGTGTATTTTCCATTTTTTATATTTCAACCTAACTTTTTTTATTTATTTTAATTAAATTTTATTTGCAGTAATTTTAGTACTTCAACTTAAAATTTTAATTTATTCATTTCCGTTAGTTGCCATGGCAACATTTTCTATAATATTTTCTATAATATAATATAATATAAATTTTCTATAATATTTTCTATAATAGTGTATATATATATACATATAAACCCTATATATATATAAACCCTACTAAAATAATAATTAATAAATGAATAAAAATCAATTTAAATTTTACTTTTTACACTTACATGTTTGGGTGATTAATTTTATGTTTGTATGATGTTACTTTTTTTTAATTGTTATAATTAATTACTTAATGTCAACAAAATATTACACATATATATGTGTGTGTATATATATATATATATATATATATATATATATATATATATATATATATATATATATATATATTAAATTGCAAAAAACTGATAGTTCTAATTGTAAATTCTGATTGGATGAGCCACACTCACAGCTGTGACCGCACATCACTTGCATTCAACATGAAATAATTACATTTAATCACAAAGTGCCTGGTAAACACCCCTTATTCATTACGTTCATCCTTTTCTTGACTAGTTTGGGACTTGCACATTCCTCTGTGTTTTTTCATCACTCTCAGCTGTAAATATCATTCAGCAGTCATGCCCATTCTTGACCTCACATATATATCTGCTGCAAAATAAATAGTAAAGCTAAATCATTAGCAGCTGACACATTTCACCTGGCATACAGCATCATATACCATCCAGGACTCTGTAAATGCATTTGTGCTAACCATTGGCCACAGCTCTAACATAATGCGAAATTTTAACAAACCATGTTTTGCATGAAGTGATTCAGAGACAGTAAAGTATCCCAAGGAAAGTGTTACACTAACGCTGCTTCCAGTAAAACACCATCTGCCATTCCTCATAATGTTGTGTTGACAGGGTACATGAAGTGAGAATTTAAATGTTATACATAACTGACAACTAGTTTTTAAATCAGTAGCTCGCACAGTGATATCATGTCAGTCAAACTGATTATTAAGTCGTGTTGCAGTGGAGCGACTTTAAATGTTTCTCGAAACACCATCTGGACGCTTTGAATGTGCCAGAAACATCAACATTCATTTTCCGCGTACGATTGCAGGCAAATGGTGATTGGCTTTGCGCTTCGCTCATATTATTGAAAATACGTCTACAAACCGAGGTCCTGGCTTCAACATTACACCTCTATTGATTGGTTCATCTTGCATTACATTTGTATTGCATCTCTGGAAGGCCAAAGCGGACGGTCACACTTTCAAATCGCACACTATTAGAGCTCTAAAAATTCACACGCCAAATCAGAGGGCTTGAAAGTAAATGTTATGAAGGTTGGAGGGGGAAAATATGCGCATTGAATTTACCTCCACAGACGAGTCTTGGCTGATAGCAATCTCTGAGAGCAGCCAAGCAGCAAATACATCAGGCGCTTCTCAGGCCGGCAGAAAAAGAGAGGCAGATGGAGACAGAGAAAAAAAAAGCCACGCTCCCCCCTCACCCCCCGCTCTCTTCCCTCTATTTTCTCCTCTATCATTATTCATGTCTCCTCGGCTCACTATGCTATGTATCATATCAGCTGCCTTATCGCCATCATCGCCGCTCGTTCCAAACAATGTTTTAATGCCTTACCGCAAAAAATGGCCCCTGTATTTCAAGAGGCTGCAAGGTACTGTAAAGCACACAACAAAGTGACATGAAGGCTGTTACAAAACATACAATTATGCTAAATTATATGCAAAATTTTTGGCCAAATTTTAAGGCAGCATAACATTCGAAATGAATGAAGCTTGGGGTCAGTCAGATTTTCATAATGTTTTTGGAAGAAGTCTCATGCTCATCAAGGCTGCTTTTATTGGGGTAAAAACAGCAATATTGTAAAATATTTTTGCAATTTAAAATAACTTTTTTTCTATTTGAATATATTTTAAAATGCAATTTATTTCTGTGATCAAAGCTGAATTTTCAGCATCATTACTCCAGTCTTCAGTGTCACATGATCCTTCAGAAATCATTCTAATATGCTGCTCAAGAATATCTATCTATCTATCTATCTATCTATCTATCTATCTATCTATCTATCTATCTGTCTATCTGTCTGTCTGTCTGTCTATATGTCTATCTGTCTGTCTGTCTGTCTGTCTGTCTGTCTGTCTGTCTGTCTATCTATCTATCTATCTATCTACAGTGGCATGCAAAGTTTGGGAACCCGTTGCAGAATCTGTGAAAATGTGAATAATTTTAACAAAATAAGAGAGATCATACAAAATGCATGTTATTTTTTTATTTAGTACTGTCCTGAGTAAGATATTTTACATAAAAGATGTTTACATATAGCAAAAAAAAATTAAATAAAAATAAAATAAAAATAAATAAATAACCCCCTTCAAAAGGTTGGGAACCCTTGGTTCTTAATACTGTGTGTGGTTACCTGGATGATCCACGACTGTTTTTTTGTTTTGTGATGGTTGTTCATGAGTCCCTTGTTTGTTCTGAGTAGTTAAACTGAGCACTGTTCTTCAGAAAAATCCTCCATGTCCTGCAGATTCTTCAGTTTTCCAGCATCTTTTGCATATTTTAACCCTTTCCAGCAGTGACTGTATGATTTTGAGATGCATCTTTTCACACTGAGGACAACTGAGGGACTCAAACACAACTATTAAAAAAGGTTCAAACATTCACTGATGCTCCAGAAGGAAACACGACGCATTAAGAGCCAGGGGGTGAAAACTTTTGAACAGAATGAAGATGTCCAAATTTTTCTTATTTTGTAGAAATATATATATTTTTTTCCATTTAGTACTGCCCTTCGGAAGCAACAGAAGAACTTTTTGAATTTGAAGATCAAGGTAAATTGTATTTAATTTGTCTTCCGGGAAACATGCAAGTATCTTCTGTTGCTTCCGAAGGGCAGTACTTAATGGGGGGAAAAAAAAAGATATGTCAACAAAATAAGAAAAATTTGGACATCTTCATCATGTTCAAAAGTTTTCATCCCCCGGTTTTCACAATTCTAAGCCAACCAAATATGTCTTATTTTACCAAACACGCTAAATGTCAAACTCTGCTGTAATCAATATCCAGTGCGCTATGTGTAAGGAGTGCTGTTTGTATGGTGTACGTTATAAATCACTCACTTAATAAGATTAATGTCAGTTAATATTAAAATTATAGCAACCCACTAGGAATAGATCTGTTTTGTAGCTCTAGATGAATAATTTGGCCACATGAGTTGTGGAAAAACTGCCCAGTGTTTCCAACGTAACCTTTCAGTCCAGAACGTACAACCACGAGTCATTGTGTTGACATGCATCTGTGTGTGGATTGTTCAATTTGAAACAAATTCACAGCAAAAGTTCTTCATTCGATGCCATATCAGTCAGAACTTGCAAGATTTATGATAATGTTATGGATGGACAAGGTTTTATCATGGGTGGAATAATGAAAAAAGAAACCCTCGGAGGTATTCCAGTTTTACAGCTTATACACAGATGATTTTTCAGGGTTGAGAAAGATAGTCATCTTTTATCAAACAGGCATGAGAGAGAGGAATGGTAATTACTCTACCTGACCAGGGCGCTGGAGGTCTTATACATCCGACGATGGCAGGCAGCCACATTTAATTACTTTACTCAATGGAAGGTCCTCTCAGCTATTTCATGCATTAGGTTGTAATAGGCTCTGCAGGGGTTCCTCAGTGACAAGGCACCAATAACTGCAGTTTAATCTCTCGACTGCGTATCCCAGCTGCAGGTAGCAGGGTCTTAGTCAGTTGGGTCATCGGTCAGCCCACCGCTAATGCAGACTCGACTAGGCAATCTTTATGGGAATTTATTGTGTCCTCTGACTGTCACAGTCAAAGATAAGAGCTTGTTTCAAGTGGTTGAGATAGATGTCTGGTGTCTATATGAGCTGATGTGAACTACTGAGGGATTCTGAGCTTGACAGAATTTAAGGGAAACATCTGTTTTCAAAATCACCGTCATATTCAGTGAAAGCCCAGAACATCCCATCACCTCAAAATATCAGTTAACTGTTGTTTTAAATGACATACTGAAGAGGAATTGACATTTTTTTTTCACAGGTTTTGAGTTTTCCGAATTTAAGAGTTGCTAATTTCTACTCTCACTCTCATAATTTGTTTGACAAGACTTGTCAAGCATAACATATCCACCCCTTACATAAAATAGACTAAAAGCTTTTCTGCTAAGAATAGTAAAGTATGGAAGCCCTGAGATGCAAGATGAAAATATTTGAAGTGTATTTTTGAGGTTACTTTTTATTGTATTTTTTTCTGGTGTGTGTAGTAATTTTTATTTATTTATTATTATTATTATTATTATTATTATTATTATTATTATTATTTATTTATTTTCTTGCTTTCTTTCTTTTTTTTTCTTTTTTTTTCTTTAACAGCATACTGTAGACCAGTGGTTTTCAACCAGGGGCCTCAAAATGACTATTCAATTTATAAATTTGTCGAATGAGAATCTGGAATCACAAAATTAATCAAAGTTAATTATTTTAATATAAATAATAATTACAGCAGAAATGCAGGAGGAAATATGAGAGGCCTTCAAACATTGTGTTATACAATTGGGGTCCTTCTTGTAAAAAAAAAAAAAAATAAAAAAAAAATAAAAAATGACAGAAACAAACCTGGAAGAGCAAAACATGAAAAATGTAATGTAGTGAGGATGCACTGATTGATTGATTGATTGAGTGATTGATTGAGTGATTGATTGATTGATTATAAGCACTATAAGCAGCCATGAAGAGCAAGGATTTTGGAGGGTTTTTTTTTTTTTTTTTTAAGTGTCTTCCTATTTTTTACAGAAATAAAACTCTGAGAAGTTTCTCACACAAACATAAGCATTGTCTTGTGCACAGAATTTATTTATTTATTTATTTTTTACTGCAAATGTCACATAGTTTTCTTACATTATTTTTATGCTGTTTGGATCAACAGTTGAGTGAATCAATGACAGAAAGTCTGAAAATATGACACAGAGACAAGAGAGAAATAAAGAAGTAGAAACAGATAGTCTACAAGCAGGGAAACAGACACTGTCTGGAGGGTGCTGTGTTTCAGCATCGTCTTGTGTCATGCGATATCTGTCAGTACCTGTCTTTAAAGTCAAACCGGATTCTTTAGAATGAGTGGAGGAGAATTCCAATTAACTAGACTGACGTCAGACCCTGTATAGATAAACATGGGAAAGTTTGCGTTTCACTGGAATCATTGACACAACCTTAACTGGGCTCCATCTAAACTGGGATCAAAAAAATTCTACTTATCAAGAAAGGCCTGTTCCATCTGAAGCCTAAAGGTCTGTTCACGCCAAGAACATTAAATATGTATATTAGTATTAGTATTCCACACCAGTGCATGATAATGTTGTTTATTTTAAGCGTGTGCTGCAGTTTTGTCGAGTGCTCAAGCTCTTTTGAATGACCTGTTGATGTCCCAGTGATGTTTAGGTGTGGGGTTAGAAGTGGACCTTCATGCCTACTGTTTCCTAAAAATCCTTCACATTGTATAAATTCATACGAAATAGTTATGTTTTCCCATGAGAAAAAAAAATAAAAAACATTGTAGAAGAAAAGTCTTAAAATTATTTACATTTAGTTTATATTAACCTAATCTTAATTAAAACATTAAAATAAAGATGTACGATATTAAACTGACAAGTTTTTTGAGTTTATTTGTTTATTTCAAATAAACTACCAGAGATATAAATCAGCTTAAATAGAAAGACCTTCAAATATTGTCTAGATGGATTTGCATTCATGTACTTTCATGAGCTTTTGTTACTTACCTATATATTTTGGGCCTTATTGTGAATGGTTTTGTCCATTTCAGCTGTATTTTTCAAGCTTAATACAGCGATTAGTATTAATATTAATGTTCGTAAAAGATAATCTTGTCTTGATTACTTCCTTACAGACTCAACAATAAATTGCACAATATAAACAACAGATTTTCTGTTGCTTGTATCTGGCAGTTCTTCAACAGCTAATGATGTAACTCTGTACTGGAACTTCCTACACTAAGCATCAAACGCATTATGCGATCTCCTTTGCATATTTTTCAACATTAGATTGATTTAACTGTCAAAATGCAGAAACATTCAGAAGATATATCACCTTTCAAACTATGGAGTCTGGAGTGAACTATGGAAAAATGTCCAAAACCAATGAAAGTTACAGTTGATAAATCAACTATCGACTCAATTAAGCCTTAATCTCTGTCAGATATATTACCGTCCAAGTCCAAAAAGAGCAGGTGGTGGACTCCGCTTCCAAAATCAAAGAACAAACTGTTCAGTCTTTGCTCAAACTGCTTGTTTTTGCCAAGGATTTTCCATCAATTACAGCAGATGCTTGCTATTCTTATTTCTGTAACATTACTCCAACCAAATTACATGTTACTGAAATATATGCAGTGAGAGGATACAAGCTATAAACAGAAGTCAGTGTGGAGCTATGCTTTTAGTAGGTGATTTATAGTTTATTTTGACAGAATGTATTAGTAAATCAGCTTGCAGTCGCAGGACTAATGCTGTAATGAAGTCTCAGCATGAGTTCATAAATCCTCGGGTTTTAGTAAATGTTGGAATTTGGATAAAACAGTAACTGCCTAAGTTAATAATAAATATGTTAAATACACTTACATTTTTCTGGAGCAAATATGAATGGTATTTTGCTAAGGTGTTCTGAATAGTTGTTAGGCAGTTATATGTGGTTCCTAAGTGATATTTTGGTCGCTTAATATGGCTCAGGTCACTCCTTCACTGAACAAATGTTTTTAGTCCTTCACTGAAACAGTAACATTTTTGGCAGAACAGAAAAATACTGTACAAACTGAACATATGAGGACTATCACTGTCTTTGAGATGAATCAGAGACTCTTTTTTTTTTAAATGCTTTGATCAGCGCTTGCTCCCTACATCCTAACAGAAGAAGTTGATCGATTGCGGGACTGAATGTATCAGCCTTTGATATTGATATAAATGGAACTCAGACCTGTCAAGTAGTTAAACATACACTCCCTCACACACGATCTTGTCTAAAACCTTATACTGTCATTCCAAAAAAAAAAAAACCTGGCTCTCCACTTGACCTTGACCTCCTGCAGCATATACATTTTGACCCATTGTGTTCCATTCAGCTCACAAAGTTGAGATTTCCAGCTGCCTGCATGGAAAAGCATGATAGAATGGCATTTAAAATTGCACTTTCAACTCAAGGTGGAAATTTTTGAACCAGACTTTACCAGATGTGGAAATATGGTGTCAGAACTTTGCGGCACCCAAAGAGATGTGCACTGTTAATAATAATCAGTCATTAAATTTGTAAGCAAATTGCCATTTTGTTTCTTTCTACACTATTTTCTAAACATCAATCAACAGAACGCAGAACAGAATGGTCATAAGCTGGAGAGATCAAGTTTTCCCAACCCAGACTCATTAGAACAATGTGCCTGTGGAGACATCTATGCATAATGATTATGTACGTTTCTTGACACTTTCAAAGTGAAATGTCCAGGCAGTGGCACTGAAAGTGTGTTCAGATTTATCTGAAACAAATGAATGTGAATGTGGCATTGTTTTGTTATGCAGGTTGTTGTACGTATCATGGTGGTTTGGAAATGAATTGTCCAGTGAGTGATGCTAAAAGGTTAATGCTCACGTATACACTAAACCTGACCCTAAACCTAACCAATATTGTGAACAAAAGCAAATGTGAGATAAAAACATATTTACTGAAGCTACCATACCATTTTGTCTTGCTTTTACAAGTCTTTGAACTCTTTTATCATGACTTGTGTTTCATAGAATTTGTACCCACATGCTCTGCATTGTAAGTGCATTGTAATGCTCTACCGGGTGCGCAAGCGAGCAAGTTTACTGTGTCAGAAAAGCCATACATATGGTGATTATTATTTTGATGTCATGCAGACATCAAAATGTTTTTTTTTTTTTTTTTTTTTTTTAAATATAAATCTTTATTAATCCATAATTTGCCCTGTATTAATTAGTGTAAAAAGGAATAAAATTTGGGGGTGTTTTACTCTCACTAGTGTAATTTCAACCGGAAACTACAGTGAATTGTATGTATAGGTGCCTGTTTGGAGTTTTGCAAAAAATGTTGTTAGAGGCTTTTTTTAATGAGCCTATGTTGAATATTTTACATAGAACTTTGAATGGAGCGTGGCTTTAGAGGCCTTCCAAATCCAATTCCAAAAGTAAAACTGATATTTCATTGCTCAGTTAACTTTGTAATCCTCATTACAGTTCGACAGGGGACTCACATTAAGCAATTCTGAGGCAGCTGCTTCATATTTTATATTGTTACAGATATGAGACCGATAGTCTGATGAGGGTTTTGAATTGAATATTTGTATTCGTCTGGAAGATTATGGATACGCTTTGTTCTTCCATTGAAAATGAAATCTGAACACCTTTCACCAGACTGAAACTCTGGCCAACCTTTTTCACCGCGGCACAAGTGTCTCAGACTTGCGTAAGCAATGTACACATGAGTGGAAACAGAGTAAAACAGGTGCAGATCAAAGAGTCTGTCCCAGATCACTTTTTCCCCCCATTTTCACCTTGGTTGCCTGTTTGCTTTTGAGTTTCTACGAATCATGAAATTCCTTGTTGGTTTAATAATGCATTACCATGGCAACAGGTTTGAACTTTTGATGTTTGCTTTATATTATGCTCTTCAGAAATGGTTTGGCATTTGTCCTAACAGATAAGTTTAGCAGAACTCTGAGAAAATCTTTGTTTGGATTATAATCTACATAATGCCTCAGAGGCTTTGCAAAAGACCAAACTCATTAGAACTGCAAATGGTATTCAGGAGAACCGCTCGTAATGGTTCAGATATTCTTACCCCATTTCTTGACCTTTGCTCTGCCTCGTGGACATGATATGTTAATGTCAGAATAATGTTTGAGTTCTGAGAGGAAATTAAATGATATTGTGCCCGAATCGTGACCTCTTTGGAGACTAGTAATTTGTGTAATCTTGTAAGTATGAACTTAATTATTATAAATAATAATGCACATTCAATGAAAACGGTAAAAAAATAAAATAAATAAGGCTTAAAATGCTTATAAATCATTATATATATTTTTTTAATTTAAGATGTGTTCATTCCCTGAAAATGTCGTACATCCATCCACTGTAAAGGGTCAATCAAAATATTAAAATGAGCTTTTTATCTTGAATTAATTTTCCATGAAGAGTTAATGTAAAATATGCATGCAAATTAAATAAAAAACATGAATGAATGAATGAATGAGTGAATGAGTGAATGAATGAATGAAAACAGGTTTGTAGTCTAAATCAGTAGGGGTTTGCTTGATTATGAGCACATGGTAATTGGTAGTAATTGCTATCTTTTTCCCACATAAATTAAGAAACATATTTTAAAATTAATATTATTATTTTCTATATTATAAACTTTTTAACGGGTTGAATGGTTGATCTTTGTGAAAATTGCAAAAATAAAATTAGTCTTCCCTTATTTTTTTTGATTTATCGTGCAATGGAACTCAAAATGTAGAACAAATTGATTTGGTAAAATAAGTTGATAAACTGCAGATTATATCAAAATTATTTGAAATTTTAATGGGACACAATTTGAACACTATTAGTTGAAAGTGCTCTAAACTTTTCAACTCTTGCGCAAAGTCCCTGAAGATTACTAGTGTATGAATACTGTTGCAAAATTCGAAACCCACACTTATGTAAACACACACACTCTCTCTCGCATGAACACACCCCACTTACATCTCTTTATTTCACCCCAATCAAAACATCTCAGCTAGCTCTCATGTCATCAAAGCCGGACTTTCCCTTCTGTCAGTGCTGGACTGCCGTCTAGTGGGTGTCTGGAAGAGGCACATACAGTATATACTCATTTGGGATGTGGCAAGTGTGTCGGCCATAGCCTTCCCACTGATATTCCCCAAAAGATAAATTTCAGGAGTGCCCCTATTAGATCCAGGATCTCTCTCTTCCTAGCCCCATCTGAGCAATCATCAGCAACATTAGAGAAACAGCCAGATGTTGGCACAAATAAAGCATTACCATGGCAATCACAAAATCACTCCAGGAAGACATTTGTGTTGATCATCTTGCGGTTCGGAAACAGTTCACTTGTCTTTGCGATTGTGGACACAACCCAAAAACCAGGTGTTGCTTACCAGATGTCAGGTCATTCCGCAGAGATTCAGACTTAATAACCATCAATTACATTTCAAACCAAACAAATCTCTCTGCCATAAACAAGATCCCAAGATATTGTATTTTTCTCAAGCCAAACTGCAATGAGGCCTTTGTGAGCTGACAACTCAAGATGGTTCTCATTGAGTTCCTGAGGTTTGTTCATGGATACTTGAGTGTGGTGAAGTTATTGTGATTGCGAGATGCTTTGATTTCAGTTGCTTCAGGTCAAAGTCATGCTCTACTTTCAGCTTGTCTGTTTCTCATGTGGGCAAACATGCACATTTATCTTTTCTCCCTTTGTTTGTCCGTTAAGTTTGTGCCTTTTAATTTTAATGTCATCGCTCCATATCTTGCTCTCTCACGCACACTGATTACACACACACACACACACTTCAGCCTCAATGCATCCTCTGAATCATTCCTGTCATAGTCAGCACAATGTGTGTTTTTATAATGTATCTCTCAGTCACTCTGTGTTTACCTCTGTGATGCCATGGTCTAATAATTCACCTCAATCTGTGTGGGCCTGTCAGACCGTTAAAGCACACCGCTGTAACATAAATCTCCCTTTCTTTGCCTCCATGCACCCCATAAATGTGTTGAGTGAGATCTCACTCTGACGGGTCTTTTTTAAGAGTGAGGAGGTGCCGTTTAAGTGGTGAACTTGTGCGGATAAGGAATGAGCCAGACTCAGCCGAGGATTTGTCTATGAATGTAGGCTGTGCAGGGATAGATGGGGAAATATGAATATTTATTCTGGAAGAGACGTCTGCATTACAAGTATGACAGATTGTATATGTATGAATATAGATACAGATGTACAAAAGATGTGATCGATAGAAAGATTTACAGATGGATGAACGGATGGATGGATAGATAGATAGATAGATAGATAGATAGATAGATAGATAGATAGATAGATAGATAGATAGATAGATAGATAGATAGATAGATAGATAGACATGGATGATGGATGGATATATGGACGGACTGACAGACAGAGGGATGAATAGAGAGATGTATAGATGTAAATCCATATATAGATTGGATAAATGGTTGATAGATAGATAGATAGATAGATAGATAGATAGATAGATAGATAGATAGATAGATAGATACGGATGGATGGATGGATGGATGGATGGATGGATGGATGCATGGATGGATGGATGGATGGACAGAGCGATGGATAGACAGATTTATATATCCATGGATGGATAGATTGATAGATATCATACCCTGTACTGTCTGCTTAACTGGAAATGTACTTGCTTTTGAATACAATATAGGATTTATTAGTTACAATATTTAACTTTGTGATGTTTCATTTCAGGCTGGTTTGTGTCACTTCTATATATTTCTGTTCTTTGAAGTGAGTGTGCGTAGGATGCTTGACGATGATGCTGCAAAAGCTGATTTATGTGTTTACTGATGGGAACAAATTAACATGACTCAGAGGCCTCTGTGAAGCGTCTCTTTCCACTCAATGTTTCTGTTACTCCCACATCAAAAGAGCACCTGTTAATGAGCCACAAATATATGACAGCTAGTGCTGCTAATGGCCAGACAGCAGTTTAAATGAATGAGGGAAACATCACTGGAAAACTGCAGATCAACTGAAATGATTCCAGTGAGAGAGATGGTTTTGTCTTTACGAACAAAATGATCGGCTGAAGGTTGCTGCAGGATAAACTCTCTCAAATGCAATTTTTGGGGGGGCTTAACAATATATCAGAATGCTTTTAAGAGCAGTATTTATAAAACAGCATAGCAATAGACGCTGGAAACAATCAAACATCATTAGCTGTCAGAGGATGTAATGGGGTTATTTCTGTGCAGAAGCTTAAAAAAGGGATGTGTCTTTGTTAAAACAGAGTTTCTGGAAAAGACACATTATTTATCAATAGAGGGAGGTGAAGTCAGAACACCCAGTGTTCAATTTCATGCCTCTCATCTATCAAACATGTATTGCACACACTAAATAGGTCTTGTCATAGTCATAGAGCCGTGCTGGTGTTGACACACTTTGTCCGGCTGACAGACAGATGATGCTTTTAAAGAGAAGCACAGGGCAATTTATTTGTGTGACCCACGTTTCACTCTGCCTGAGCTTGTATTCTTCCTGTTATCCTGGATGTGTTCAAGCGCAAGCAGGACTGCTTTTTTCAGACTCTCTTTCCCCAGAGCTGACAGTACATCTTTGAATTGCATTGTTTTTTTTTTGTTTTGTTTTGTTTTTACCCTCTCGAATCAATCACTTCATCTTTTAACTCCTACAACAATGTGTTTGCATCTTCAAATTGCAAAGCTCTCTTTTACTTGCTAGAAATTATCCATTGTAAAAAAAAAAAAAATCTGGATCTACAGATAGCACATTTACAGCCATCCTAGAGTCTCACTTACAGCCGAGAAAGTGTTCATAGAATCAGGCCGCGCTACCAGGTGTCACAAGACGTGTGCATGTGTGTCTTTATATGTGTGACTGGCGGAAAAGCTGCTGGTTTAGCTGTCAACATCTGAGCAAGGGTTAAAATATTATGCCGTAAAAATCTGGCATAATTCTCATAACACTCTAATAACTGATAGAATACACATAGAATAAGAAGTCGGAGAAGCATAACATTCAGGCTACAACTGCCTTTAGGACGTAAAGCAGGCTACAATAACCTTTAGGACGTTCTTTCTTCTGTGTTACATAAAAAGAAGATATTTTGAGAAATTTCTCGGTATTTTTTGGAAGTCAGTGGAAGTTAATGGTGACCGAAACACTTTAGTTACCAACATTTTGTTATGCAAAAGAAAGAAAGTCATACAGGTTTAAAAACAACATTAAATTAATGTGACACACACACACACACACGTATACATACACATATATATACATACATACATACATACATACACACACTACTGTTAGAAAGGTTTTGACACAATTTAACACATCCTTGCTGAATAAGAGTATTAATTTCTTTCAGAAAGAAAGACCCCAATTTCTGACCCCAGTCTTGTGGTAGTATATATTGTTACAAAAGATTTCTATTACAGGATAAGCAGCACAATTGAAACAGCACAAAAAAAAAAAAAAAAAAAGTGAGTAAATGATGCCAGAATTTTCATTTTTGGGTGAACTAACCATTTAATAGCCATTTAATACCCATTAATCTCATGGCAGTATTTATGCAATTGTAATTGCAGTGGAAATGTATTCATGCCACCTGCAATAAACTGTCTGTAAAAAATATATAAATACCAATTCAGATGCAGCTTCTGAAAAAAGAAAAATCATAGCAATTGTTGCCTTTATATATATATAACTGTCTGTGATTTCATGTACTGATTTGGATGGGATTGGGATTCTATTTATTATTAAGGTGGATTGTTTGGATGAGAGCATCACAGAAGGATAGACTATATGTATTATTTTTTAAATAATTAATTGATTAGGGTAAAGATCATACCTTTCGCTTTTCCTAAAGTGGCCGTTCTGAGCTGCTTTTGGGATCTGACTCTCTCCTTATCGATTTAATTTTCTTTTTAGGATGCCAGAAGGCAGCATTTCAACCACCAACTGTTATTTCACTAAAACAAGTTAGCAAAAAGATCTCAATCCATAAAGAAGTTGCACCAGGGAATCAGAAAAAGAAATGTAGCTTTAGTTACAGTATTCAGAACTGGAATCAAAAAGCAGGACTATTGTTAAAGAAACTAGTTCATAGTTTCACTTCACGTTTGTTGCTCTGCTTGTTTGTGTTTTTCAATATAACATTATTTTAATTGAATCATAAAAGGAAACATTACTATGTGCATAAGACCAGTGAACGAATTTATGTGTCGCCCACTCCATTCTGGCAATATTCTATATGTCACTATTTGCATTTGGTGTGGGCGACGGCTCTTCGCAAGTTAACGCCCAGCTCGCGGCTGTGTTTATGCTTCTCCATCTGTCTTTGACAAATAACTTCATGTGCCAGCGGCCCAGCTCGAGCACACAGGGTTTTGTAAATACTTAATAGTGACGAGCTTGTCAATATCCAGCAGGTTTGACTGGGATTCCCTAAGCTGCCCCTCTGGGCGCTCATTTCTCCCATAATCCTTCTCTCAGCTCTTCAGTTGTCAATCAAGCAGGGTCCATTAGAAGAGTGAGGCACTGGCGGCGGCAGCTAAAGATGCACAGGCAGACTTTGATAATGTAGGCAAAGGAACTCAGTGGAAATCCTACAGCTGACAAAACCAAAGATCCTTCAGTGACAGAGTAGTTGTGTGTATTCAGACAGAAACACACACATTTTATACATTGTGAAGAGGTCTATTGTTTTGTACAAGTGCTACACTGTAAGCCTTAAGAATTTTTTAGGGTTATTATTTATTTATTTATTTATTTATTTATTTATTTGCAATTAATTATTTAGTCATGTTATTGAACATTTTGCTATACTAAAACATGAAATGAATTGACTAAATAATTTCTTCATTAAAATAAAAAAAAAAAATAAATAAATAAATAAAAAACACCATAATGCAATAGAAAAAGCTGACAGATGCTAACATAAAAGTACTGTGGTCATACAATACCGTGGTAAGTGCTTAGGATTACCATGGAAATACACAGAATTACTAGTATATATGTGGTTTAAAGAATTACTAGTATATATGTGGTTTAAAGAAAAAAAAAAAAAAAAAAAAAAAAAAAAAAAAAAAATATATATATATATATATATATATATATATATATATATATATATATATATATATATATATATATATATTATTAATCGACATTATATATAAATACCAATTTATAGTATGTAAATAATTATATGACTGAATAGTCTTTATTTATTTATTTATTTATTTATTTATTTATTTATTTATTTATATTTCTACCTTATACTGTATATAAATATTATTTTATAGTATAAAAATAATTATATAAGTAATTAAAGTCTTATTTATATATATATATATATATATATATATATATATATATATATATATATATTATTGTATAGTATAAAATAATTATATAACTGAATAAAGTTTTTTTTATGAATTTATTTATTTATTTACTTACTTACTTATTTTACATTTCATAAATCATAGAAAAATGCCAAAAAAAATAAAAAAAAAAGATCACACGAGTCAGAACACTTTTGCTCTCAGAAAACACATTTAATGAGGTTACCATAACAAATGTCACATCTGTTTAGATCATTAAATGTTTATATTTTTGGTTGTGCACGTTTTCCTTCCTTCCTTCCTTCCTTCCTTATTGATTGATTGATTGTTTGATTGAATTTGCATCTTATTTTTCATTTAATTTTCTGTAAAAATAAATATTTTTTATTTATTTTTGACACTTTAGGCCTATTATTCACACACAACGTAACATCCTTAAAGGAATAACATGTTTGCACTGTATTTGATTGCCGTGCATTCCAGAAGATTTCACAGTTAAATCATGAGAACACGCTCATTAGCAATTATAAAAATCTGGCATTATTAGCACCGCGGGTTAACTGCAAACTCCGCTTGGACAGTGTCCAGATGCTAGTGGGGGAACAGGTAGTGTTAGCGCTGAATAGATGCTCCGACACAAAGGCGTCTGTGATGGTAATTGAGCTTCATTAGCGATTAGCGGCAGCGGCGTGCTGCGGCTCAGGTGCCTGGGTCAGGTTAGCGCAGGTTAGCACTAATGTGCAGTGGCACTGTAATAACTGCCGCGTTACAGCCTTGTTAGAGATGTTAGTGGCGTATCTCCCTGTGGGTGGTGAACAGAGGGTGGGGGGCTGTTTCTGTATCTGCAGGATGGCATACACGCAGAGACAGTCAACATTGCACACACAATCAGATTAATTGGAGGCGAGACTATTATCCAGCTCGAATACATTAGCACTTCTGCATGCAGAGCAATATCCTGCCCTTGTCGTGCTGGAGCTACATGGCACAGTGGCTGTTTTGATGAAGCTGGGATGCAGGAGGTGTTGACCTCAGTGTGATGTTGCCTCACTCTCAGGCAGTTTTAGATAAATACAACCAGGGTCCATGAATGAGAAATATCTAGAGTTCCAGACGCAACAGGCATAGCAGGGAAAGCAGAGATGAGGACATCTGATGGAAATATTCTATGTAGTGATTCTTGATCAGTTTGTTAAAGTAGGCCTCTCAGTTTTGCTAATCATCTAGTCATTCAGAAAATTAGTCAACAAGGGTGCGTTTAACAAAAGCATCGTTAGCAACTAAGCTCACAAGTCCTGTCATTACCAAACTAGTTTCAGGATTTGGTGTTTCCCGACTGAGAATTCATAGTTCTCAGTGAATATCACAAAATTGTGTTGAAGTTAGAGCTACAGTTCTCAACCTGTGATTAGAATGATAGTTTCTTATTTGTATGGCATAAGGACTTAAATAGATCATGCAGTTAAGCAAAATAATCAAGTTGACATGTAATACAATCTTTATCTTTCATTTCATACACATACAAATGTAATTCCATGTCACTTTCTTAAGAGAATTTAGGGTTGCACTTTATTTACAAGTCATTTTTTATAACTACATAGTCACAATTTCTATTTATATATTCAGACGTATAACTGTATATTCAGATTCACATCTATATGTTCACAATTTACATTTATATATTCAGATTTACATCCATATATTCAGTATCTATATATGAAGAGTTCATTTGCAAAAACAGATAGCTCAATTCAATTCTAAAATAAGTTGTTGTTTTTTTTTGTTTTGTTTTTTTTTTTTTTGTCCTGCATTCCAATTAATATCAATCAAACTGCAGTTGGGTTGTTTTGATTAAATAATAATAACAACAACAAAAATAAATAAAATACAGCTAACTAACACAATAAAACATGATAACACAAAAAAAATAAATAAATAAAAAATAAGTAAAAAAATAAATAGATAAAAACGGAGCTATCTGTTTTTGCAAATAAACTCTTCATATTCAGACTTGCAACTATATATTCTGGTTTACATTTACCTATTCAGACTTATAACTATATATTCATATTTATTTCTATATATTCACAATTTACTTCTACATATTCAGATTTTATGTAATTATTTCCTGTTTGTCCCTTCATAATATACATATTAAATAATTGTATAAAGTATTAGTTATTTATTTATTTACTTCCTTACTTACTTGCTTATTTTACATGTCAAGTCAAGTCAAGTCAAGTCACTACTATTGTGTAGTGCTTTTAACAATGCAAATTGTGTCAAAGCAGCTTTACATCAGCTTGATATAAGCTGGGTGGCTTTATATCAGCTTTACAGTATTTAGACGGGGTAATAGTGTGTCGAAATAGTGCCATTCTCCTCTGGCCAGACAAAATAAGCAGTTTAAATCTAGGCTGCAGCAGAGTCAGATTGTGCAGAGGACTCCTCTGGTTCCTGTGGTCTTGTCCCGATGGCCGTCTAGGAGACAGGGTCTTCACTGGGGATCAGTCTCTGGGGCTCATCTAGTTGTCCTGGTCTCCGCTGACGTTCAGGGCTGTAGAGGTCATCTCTAGGTGCTGATCCACCATCTGATCTGGATACGGACTGGATCCAGGTGGCTGCAGTGACCATCTGATCTGGATACAGTCTGGATCTGGGTGGCTACAGTGACCTCGGAATAAGAAAGAAACAGACTAATATTAGTGTAGATGCCATTCTTCTAACGATGTAACAAGTACATCGGGTGTTTTGGGAAGTGTTCCCAGTTCTGGTTGACCTAATTAATGCAGCCTAACAATCCTTTAACGGATTTGATTTATAGAAATGCGATAGTGTATTATGTGTAAGCCAGGATAAAGAGATTGGTCTTTAATCTAGATTTAAACTGACAGAGTGTGTCTGCTTCCCGAACAGTGTTAGGTAGATTGTTCCAGAGTTTGGCCGCTAAATAGGAAAACGATCTCAGTTGATTTTGATATTCTAGGTATTATCAAATGGCCAGAGTTTGAGATCGCAGCGGACGTGAAGGACTATAATGTGATAAGAGCTCACTTGAATACTGAGGTGCCAAACCATTCAGGGCCTTATAGGTAATTAGCAAGATATTAAAATGTATACGATGTTTAATAGGGAGCCAGTGCAGTGTTGACAGAACCGGACTAATGTGGTTATACTTTCTGGTTCTAGTAAGAACTCTAGCTACTGCATTTTGAACCAGCTGGAGTTTGTTTATTAAACGTGCAGAGCAACCACCCAATAAAGCATTACAATAATCTAGCCTCGAGGTCATGAACGCATGAATTAATGTTTCTGCATTTGATATTGAGAGCATAGGTCGTAATTTAGATATATTTTTAAGATGGAAAAATGCAGTTTTACAAATGCTAGAAACATGTTTTTCGAAGGAAAGATTGCTATCAAAAAGTACACCTAGGTTCCTAACTGATGACGAAGAATTTACAGAGCAGCCATCAAGTATTAGACAGTGATTTAGGATATTACATGCAAAAGTTTTTTGGTCCAATAATTAACACCTCTATTTTTTTTTTTTTTTATATACATGTCATAACTAATAGAAAAATGGCAAAAAAAGGTCACACTATTCATCCAAAGTTGGTACACTTCGTGTTACAGTATGTGCACTCACAGTGTACTTACAGTACCTAAGAAAGTACTGATAATAAAGGGTAGCTACATGGTTAGAGTTAGGTTTACGGGTAGGTTCAGCGTTAGTACCAAGTTATTACTCAGTTATTGTAATTACTATAACAAGTACAAAGTATGTACATGTGGAACAGAACTGTAAAATAAAGTGCTACCGAATGAAAATTAAAAATTAAAGATTTTGTCATCACTTACTCACCCTCATGTAGTCCTAAACCTGTATGTCTTTTGTTGAACACAAAAGAATATATTTTGACAAATGTTGGTAACCAAACAGTTGTTGGATCCAACTGATTTCCATAGTTTTTTTTTTTTTTTTTTCAATAGTAGGGAAGTCAATGGGGTCCAGCAACTGCTTGGTTATAAAATATCCTTTTTGTGTTCGGCAGAAGAAAGAAAGATCCAGGTTTGTAACAACTTCAGGGTGAGTAAATGATAACAAAATTTTCATTTTTGGGTGAACTATTCTTTTTTGAGGAGTGTGCACATGCGTATGTGTTTTAGTACCACAGGGGACCCCAAGAGAAATGTGAGGAAACCCACAAAATAACAGAGAACAAAACAGCAAAGCAGTCCTCAGATGGCATGTTCATTATTTACAGCAATAATCTGACGTTAATTTGGTCTCGAACTGATTAATTACCAGAAGTTATCAATCCACCACCTGCTTCACGTCATTAACGACAGTTCTCACCAATGTGGTTCGAATGACGGATGTGCGACAAAGTTCCTACATCTTCAGGAAACAGTTGTGACTATCTAGTTAGTTTCTCCAATAATGTATTGTACTTGGGTAGTTAAGCAGCGAGTTTCGTTTTTGTTCAGGAAACTGCACCCCTGGTTGATTTCTCAGTGATTTTTAATACTCTTTAATAAAGGTTCTTCTGTAGAACTGTTAACATCCATGGAACCTTATAGTGGAAAAAGATTCTTTAGATTAGTGTTTGTAAATGACTCTGGGCACTGAATTGGTTTCAAGGCAGTTTGCAAGAATTGTGGCATGTTTGAACACTCCAAATGAACTCAGACCATCTCAAATGTTTGCACTGCCAGTGTGGCTCACTTAAACACTTTGTAAATACAGAGCGCTCCAGGTCAACTTTATTTTCACATTAGCGTAATTCTAAATATATTTGGACACTACATGTTAGTATACACAGCTAATGACTTGTAGATACACTTGGACACAGTTTGTGGATAGAGGAATTTCCTTCCTGCTGTTGCTATGTATAGAACAAACACAACTGTCATGTGATCCAGAACAAACTGACAAAATCAAATTGACTTTTTTTATACAGAAAATGTTTTATTTTATTTATTTTATTTATTTATTTATTTATTTATTTTTATTTTTTTTTTTTTTGAGAAATTAATACTTTCATTCAGCAAGGATGCATTAAATTGATGAAAAGTGACAGTAAAGACATTTACAGTGTTAGAAAAAAATATTTATTTATTTATTTTTTATTATTATTATTATTTTTACTTTCTATTTATCCTGAAAAAAAAATATCATGGTTTCCATAAAAAATATTAAGCAGCACAGCCATTTTATTAACACTGATAATAATAAATGTTTCTTGAACAGCAAATCAGCATATTAGTATGATCATGATCATGAGACACTAAAATATGTATGAGTAATGATGCTGAAAATTCAGCAGTTTATTTTATTGTAATTTAATTGTATTTCACAATATTACTGTTTATACTGCATTTTTGTATCTGTATTTACTATATCAAATAAATGTAGCCTCAGTAATAGATTTCTTTTCAAAAACAATTTTTAAAAATTTTTACTTACCCTAAATGTTTTAACAATAGTGTAATTTATTAATTCATTATTATTATTATTATTATTATTATTATTATTATTATTATTATGTGGTGAAATTGCATCAAATATTGATAGATTCTTGATGGATCTTGTGAAATTCACCAGGTTATTGAATGTAATTGTTGAATCAGCTAAACATTTTCCATAACACAGGAAATACAACTTCTGTGTCACTGAATCATAACTTCTCTCAGAATTTCCCGGTTTGTCGGAGGTCTCTTTTGCTTTGTTTTGTGATTTATCAGCCAATGGCATATGATTATTCCCCTGATTTGGATATGACTTCACCAGAAGACGTAAACAAAAAAACGTACTGTTTACAAGTGCACATCATCCCTTGAAAATCAGTAGCAAAGTAATGAGTGCGGCAGCTGACTTTGTTTTCCAGTCTGTCCACACTCAAGCCCAGTAAAAGTTTAAGAGCACTAAACAATCATGAGACGACAACGTGAAAGGACATTTCTCTGGCCACTGCGTAATTTACTCTGGAGTGTATCCATTAGTCCATCAAGCTAAAAACAAAAGGCCAGTGGAGAGGATGACATATTCATTGGCACTCGCACACGTTTACACCGAAGCTGGAGTCATAATCACAGCTGAAATGTTTGCTAATAGGGTGCAAGGCTGTCATTCTAAATTAAGGTGAATAAAAATTGTGCTTTTTCTGCTCAGCCCCTGCATCTATGGAGTCTTTTTACCACAGAGCTAAGAGGATGACTTGGGCATCAGAGCAACAACAGCTTCAGGCTACATTGCAAGCTTCTCTCTCTCATACACACACACACACACACACACACACACACGTCTCTCAGCTGGTGTTAGTGTGTGTTATGCTGGCTGGTCTTCTGTTGAGGTAATTAGACTCTCTTTATGCCTCCAGCCTGCTCTCTCTCCCTCTCTCTCTCTCTCTCTCTGTCTCTCTCTGTCTCGTTCTCTCTCTCTCTCTCTCTTTCTCTTTCCCGAAGCTCCACACACTCCAGATTTTCAACTCATTTATTGATGTTTTTCACTGTGGATCCACTCTCCCCTTCAATTTACGTTTCTCCCTCCACTATCAAAATACACTCTCCTTTCCAGGGCTACAACCATCAAGTTTCACTGAATGAATTTTTCATTAACTGATCCCACTTTTTATCCTTTTCTCCCATGCTGAAAGTGTTTTCATCTCCGAGCGGAAGACAGATTAATGTCCTCCCGTCTGGTTTTGACTCACATGATGTCTCATAGAATTTGAGAAATTAGTGCATTTGGGGCAATTTGGAAAGTCTGCATGCACGACCATGTGCCAGAAACAAACCAACTGCTCGAGAACAACAGCAATTATCAGCCCCCTTACGAAAAAGAAGTTTATTCAAGTGTGCTATTAGTATTAGTACTTCTTTTAAACTAAAAATAGGAAAGTATACTTTCAGTCTGCTTTTTATGTACTTCTCAGAAATGGGCTTTATGTACTTCTCAGAAATATACTTAAAATGACATTTAAGTATACTTGACTTACTTAGAAAAAGTCTAAATATATGTGCTCCTAGAATCCGTGTTTTCATTGTTATATGGTAGGAGGCACCAGTATACATCTTCTTTACAGAATTTCCAAAAAACCCAAGTGAAGAAGAAACTGAAACAACAGATGCTTCCACATGTAATCTAACACGATCATCTGACATGAAAAAGCATCAAAACTGTGCAACATTATGGAATAAAATGTCACCAATGAAGAGGTAGTAATGACTGTCAGGCTTTGGGCTGTTGATTGACTCCATCTACATTTTGATTATCATTCTCAGGGCTCTAGACTAACTTTTTGCACTTGTTGCACTGGTGCGCCTAATTTTTTTTCTTAGGTGCACCAGCACAAAAGTTAGGTGTGCCCAAATTTTCGACCGCATCGCATTTAACACCGCAGTTTTACAAGTTCACCTTTTTTTTTTAAATCGCTGTCCATATAGGCAATATTGACTTGTAAATGATTAACTAACAATCTGGTGAACATAGACGTTTTATAGATGCATTGTGCTTTTTCAGCGTTTCAATTCGAAATGTATTAGAACCAGTCACAAATGCACTATTACCGGCCATGGTCTTCCCACACTCTTTACAGTAAATGCAGTGCATTATATTATCGGCTTCACTGTATCTTAGCCAGGGAAACTGGTCAAGCCACTCTCTTCGAAATGTATACAAATTTCCCCCTTTTAATTTCAGTGGGCTCTGGCTCGGACTCGATCGTATGTGGCTCATTATCTAATGCAGGGATCAACGCTAAGGATTTTTTCTACTTGCCCGGTCGGGCCAGTGGTACAAATGTTTACTTTCCCTGCCAACATTTTCACTGGCCCTGCCACAAAAAATAAAATAGTTTCTGTTATCATTGTTTTTGATCTATGTTATCTTGTATTCTAATAAATAAGTTTATATGACATCAATATTTTAGATATCAATTCAATTTTACAATTCTCTATTCCAATTTCAATACCACAGCAAAAATAAACATAAATATAAAGTTAAAACATTATTAAAGACAAGTGACAGCCAGTAAATAAGAACAAATGAACAAATTACAAGTAATAGCATAAATAAACATAGGCCTATAGCACAAAGATATAAATTAAATGATGCTTTAGGTTTTTATGTTTGTAGATGTTCAGCTACAGAAATTAAAAAAATCACATATAAAATAACATTTGAATATTCTTCACTCTGTGTTGCACCTTGATCTTTTATAGCAATTTGAAATTAGAGGCAGCCACTGCATTTTAATCATGGATTGATCTACAAAAAAAAAAGAAAAAAAACGTGCAATGTTTGATTTATATTAGACTGTATAAGTTCAAAATCTGAAGCAAAAACAGAACGACCCGTCTTTAGCTTTGTGAAATTATGCTAATGTTACATAAAACATCGGCACTAAAACAGAAACAGCAGATGAATGAGACGCAGTTTCACTCTCTGACTGCAGGCGGTGCTCATGGAACAGTGATACAGCGTTTCCTTGGTTACCGCTGTAAACACAGCAGTGCTGCAGTGCACATATTAACACCAATTTAATATGCGTTATACGGAGACAAGATTAAAAGAAAACGCCATTTCAGAAAACAGTCAGTTCCCCTCAGAAACACGTTCATATAAAGTTCAATATTTGGATTTTCTTCCTATATTTCACGCATCGTGAACAGAGATCTTGTTCTGCCTGCTAGTGCTACAGTATTTTCTCCTTTTTGTGTCCGTCTTCTCTGGCCTCTGTTAACGGCCATTTACAGACTAATTATAATAATAACGTAATATTTCCACACAAATGAAATTTGGGAAAATGATTGCAGTGCAGTTTGTGTGCAAGCACGGAACAGAAGATGCTCTCAAATGAAACAAAAAATGTCCGGTCGATCGGTGCATCTGTACTCCAGTGTATAAATTCAATATAGATTAATCATTGTTAAAGTTACTTGCCAAGAGGGATATTTTGACATACTTTTGTATGTATTTGCGCGTTCAGGCGGCTCGCGCGTGTCAGAGATGCAGCTGTCTGTGCGCGCGCTGTTCACACAGGACAGAATACAGCGCGCAAGTACTGAAAGGAGTTGTCTTTTGCGCCCAAATGTTTTTTAATCGCTTGAATTTTTAAAATAACAAGGCTTAAAAATGCAAGCAAATGATAAAATTTCGGCCTTAACTTAAAAAATAAGGCCTTAACTTAACATTCTTAACGAAAAAGTTGTCAATCGTTCTTTTCATCTTCTCTGATCATCCGCGGCTACATCCACTCTGTTTATCTGACGGGCCTAGGCTACTCACCTCTCTCTGTCTGACTGCAGCACATGCATTTTCAAACGTATACACACGTACAGGAATATCTGGACCACGGCCAATCAGAGGGGGGGTCCACCCTTCACTATCTCTGATTGGTTTAGACCACGATATGGGCCTAATGTGTGTCTGTTGTTGAACCACAGGGAGACTCTCAGAGTCGCGGAGACATTTTTTTTTTTTCTTCCCCTCGAACAGCTGGTCGCACCAGTGCGACCTCAGATTTTTTTTTAGTCGCACCATTATGTGGTCATTTCAGCTTCAAGCATTCTTTTTTAAACACTTGAATGTGGGTAAGTTTCATGAATAAAAAAATAAAGAAATAATCATCATTTTGAACAAAAAGCTGAAAAAAGACTATGAATTGGATTCAAAATGATAATCAAAACGTAGATGGAGTCGATCAACACCCCAAAGCGTGACAGTTATTATTACCTCTTCATTGGTGACATTTTATTCCATAACGTTACAGTTTCGATGTTGTTTTATGTCAGATGATCGTGTTAGATTACATGTGGAAGCATCCGTTGTTTCAGTTTCTTCTTCACTTGTGTTTTTTTGGAAATTCTTTAAAGAAGATGTGGACTATCGCCCCCTACCATATAACAATGAAAACACAGATTTTCGGAGCACAAGTATAGCTCAAATATATTTAGACTTTTTCTAAGTATAAGTCAGGTATACTTAAATGTCATTTTAAGTATATTTCGGAGAAGTACATAAAGCCCTTTTCTGAGAAGTACATAAAAAGCAGACTAAAAGTATAATTTCCTACTTTTTAGTTTAAAAGAAGTATACTAATAGCACACATGAATATACTTCTTTTTCGTAAGGGTTTGTGTGTGTGTGTGTGTGTGTGTGTGTGTGTGTGTGTGTGTGTGTATACTTGTTTATGCTACATTGTGGGGACCAAATGTCCCGACAAGGATAGTAAAACCTGAAATTTTTGACAGACAATTTGTGACACGAGGGAAAAAAATATATTAAAAATCCTAAATGATGTTTATCTGAAAGTGTAACAATGCAAACAGGTTTTCTGTAAGGGGTAGGTTTAGGTATAGTATTGGGTTAAGAGATGAAAAATACCGTTTGGTCAGTATAAAAGTAATAGAAGTTTTTTTCACAGAAAAAAACGTGTGTGTGTGTGTGTGTGTGTGTGTGTGTGTGTGTGTATGTGTGTGTTTAATGGAGGATGTAATTTGCTCTTCTGCAGTATGTCATCATTACCTGTCTGTTTACATTTACATTTATTTCCAGAAGTAGCTTGTTAAAGGAACATTCCAGTTTCAGTGCAAGGAGCATAATCTGGATTACCCTCTTAGGGTAAACAATAAGATGCAATATGGTACTTGTTCAAAATTAGAAAGTTGCATTGTGATCAAGTTGCATTTACAAGCATTAAAAGTACTTTTCTAACAACTAGATAAAATTATAAGTAATTCTGAGAAATTGCAAATTGCAAGAAATATTGTGGGAAAGGTCAAAATTGTGGAAAATGTTACGATTGTGTGAAATGAACTCTGACTTGCTAGAATAATTCAGAACTGCTACAAAGACGCAATTTTGAAGTAGATTTTGAAGGAAAGGATGTGACATGTGGCCAAGTATGGTGACCCATACTTGGAATTTGTGATCTCACTGCACACACACACAGCAGTGAGTAGTAAACAAACACACACCCGGAGCAGTGGGCAATGCTGCGGCACCCAGAGAGCAGTTGGAGGTTCAGTGCCTTGCTCAAGGGTCTTACCTCAATTGTGGTATTGTGGGTGGAAGAGAGCACTGTACATTCACTCCCCCCACCTACAATTCCTGCCGGACCTGAGACTCGAACCTGTGACCTTTGGGTTACAAGTCCGACTCTCTATCCATTAGGCCACAACTGCCGCTAATAAAGTTCAGGTCAGTAGTAAAATGAAGTTGAAATTGTGAGCAATTACAAGAAATTTACACTTGCCTTTATCCATTTAGCAGATACTTTTATCCAATCAACTTACAAAAAAGGACTAAAATCAACTATCAAGGAGCAAACAATATCCGTAATATAAAATCCCAGTTTTATTTGACAACTAGATTAGGAAGCAAGCTATAACCGAGGAGAAATGAGGGGAAGAAAAGTTGGTGATGGTCTCAGCAATTCAGGCGGAACAGAGAGGATGAAGGTTTTGGAAAGTGACTTTTTGCCTTTTTGCATCGGAAATAAATGGAAATGAAGTAGCAATCGTGAAATATGAATTTTGAACCTGTGAAAAATAATGAAATTACAGTGAAATTACAATAAATAAATAAAGCGTATGCAGTTTAAATTGTAAGAAATAAAGTTGCGATTAAAAGAAATAAAGTATCAAACATAAAATTGTAAAGAATTTGAAATTTTGAGATCTAAAGTTGTAGTTTACAATATATAAAATCACAATTACGATGTAAAGTCACAATCACAAGAAATAGTCGCAACAGTGAGAAACAGTTACTGGATTTTTTTTTCCCTCTGAGGTGAAAACAGAGCCTGCTCTCCAGATAATTTAGTAGCAGAAGTGTGAAGCACTTAGTAAAAATCAGTTTAGAAGGTGAACTGTAATTTCTCTAAATCGTCCTTTTCTGAAATGGATGGATGTACTTCTTGTTAAATGATACAGAGGTATTTCCTGTAAGTAGAGTTTACACACTCCCTTACTGGAATCAGTGCATGTTACATGCAAACGTTACTGGGTTTACCGACATTATGTGGTCATGTCAGCGAAACTGAATGACTGGATATAACTTTGCAGAGTCAAGATCAGTATGCCATTATATCATACAATCACATGCCAACAATTATGAAGTTTTAGTCTGTGACTATAATTTTGAAACACTATATTTTAATATTTACATCCTGGTTCGGTGTACTTGAACTTTAAGGACAACAGTAAGTGATTCTTTGTGACAAGACAAGTCAAAATTATTTTCTGTGGTAACCAACGTCATGCCATGAAATGAACCCAAAACAATGTGTGAATGTTACCAATGCTAATTTTCTCAGAGCATGTTTTTGTATATAATCCCAAACAGAGTCTAATTAGTTATTGTCATTGGAGGGCTGACAATGTAACAGTTAATTTTTTTTTTCATACAGCAGGGCATATCATTGATTTTAGAGTGAGGTGAAGCTTCAATTAGCCTCTGATGGTGTATAAAAGCCAGCGGAGCGCTAACATTAGCATTGAGAGGGTCTATGAGAGAGGACATATCTCTGCCTCTGTGCCAGAGGTCTTTTTATAAGGCTCAATGTAGAGAGCCCATGAGCAACAATGTGCAAATTGCTGCTTCATTAGATTTCCAGCAGCACTTAGAATGAGTGTGTCAGCATTTGAGCCTCTGCTGGTCCCAGCTGAGCAGTGCAACTGTGTGCGTGCGTGTGTGCGTGCGTGCGTGTGTGTGTGTGTTGGCAGCTTGTGGGTGGCTCAGCATTTGTATCCAGCTGAAATAGTGCAGGGTAAGAGGGCACTCTGGTGCCTGGAGAGAGAACGCACTAGATCACACCTAAACAATACTGCAAACTGCATAAACATAGAAAGACACTCAGTACCGCAGTGCTCTACCTTTTTTTTTTTTTTTTTTTTTTGGTCATGGTTTAAAGATGTACACTTATTTGATATGTTGACTAACATACTAAAGCACGTGTTCTATTTTACACCCAAAATGTAAATTTAAAGTTAATCTTTTTAAATGTACTAAATTGCAACTGCATTTTGACAGATGTATCTCGTTCATGACAAATGTGTTATTTCAAATATATATTAAATACTGTACATGACTCACAAGTTTCAGTAGAAATGACAATAAAGTATATTTTAGTTTACCATAAATGCTTGTCAGTACATTCAGCAGTACACTTTAACCATATTTCACAGACAATAGGATTATGAAATTGCATAAGCTTTTACTTAAGTCCTACCTAAGTGAATAAAAAATAATCTTTTATTTCAAATACTGTGAATTTTGAGTAAATATTGTGTATAAGTTAATTTTGTTGTAGTAATGTTGTTTGTCGATCTATTATTCAATTTATTAGAACTAGTTACTAGAGTCATTAAGAATATATTTAAATCTTTAATACATTATGTACTGTATGATTTTCAGAAAAGTAATTTCAATGTTATCTGTGTTTAAGGATGTTTTTCCACTCATGAAACTACGCACTGTTTACATGTACCCTAAACAGTTCAACCATACAAATGCATCATCGAGGGAAACAGCTCTGTTTTCAATAACAGATTTGTGTAATTAGAGGAATATTATTACACCTTTTTTTCTTAATGGCTCCTTTAATCTCTCTTGGCCAGAGTTCATTTTCTCAATAGTGTGAGCTCTTCACATATTAATCATAGTCAACCAGTGCTTAATGTGTGCTGCTTTGTTTGCATCTTAATTAATTTATACTTTTTCATTCAGCTGTAATCTATTAACATCCTGAATCTCTATTCTTTCTCCCTCTTTCACTCCCCATCTCATTCATTTCTCCACTTCTTTGTTAACTGCACTCACACATGGTGTGACTTCAGGTTGAGAATGTGTGTTGGGAGTATCTAGATAGAGAAGAGCTTGTTCAGAAATCCCTCCACGTATTAATAACTTGTTTACTGTGTCAACAATGGCATTTTGCATCTCAAAGGCAACATATGAAATCAAATCAAGCTCCAGTGATGTGGATCTAATTGTGTGAATATCAGGTGACTCCACTTCATAATGTCCTATAAAATCATCCATCTTAAATGTTGCTCATTAGCTTCTAATATGGTCATTAATTAGATTGTACATGCAAATACAGTACATATACTGTTATAGAACCTATTATAGGTTGTTATTTGTTGATGTAAATATTTTGGAAAAGTGGACAAAGTGTCAATACAAAATATGTATCATTTTAGTCTGTTACCTCGAACAGTTAGGATACGATTGCTTTATAAATTCCCCTTTTAGGACCAAAATGATCAAAAGTTCATCTTGTTTTCTGGCAGTTGGCGACCCTTGAACTGCACATAACTGCATGTATGCATAATATATCCTTGTAAATCTACTATTAACTTTGACATTTAACTTTCCTTTGATTTAGCTTGTTAGCTTTGATTCGTCTCATTTGGCATTGTAGCATGGGAAATGCTGTCCAAGGCGGTGGGATATGTTCTTTTAGCCCTCTCAGAATGCTTTAAGATGGGCCAAAGGGAGGCCTGGGATTCACGTACCACCCTTTGCAATGGCCGTGGTCCTGCTCTTTCTGGAAAAACACAACTCCAAGCAAGCAGAGCATAATTATGTGAGAAATATCTCCATCTGGAGCCTTTGGGGCTTTTCTGTGAGACTTTGACATTTAAAGAAAGCCACATATGGAGCGTTTCAAAATCATGATCATGGGGGTAATATTCCTGTCTCTCAATCTGTAGAGGATATTGCTGGCAACACCAAGGTCATGGGTTTGATTCCCAGGGAATGATCTGATCAAATGCATTGCTTGCATGCAATGTAAGTCACTTTGGATAAAAGCATCTGCCAAAATGCATAAATGTAAATATAAAATGAGCATTTAGGTTAGCTATGCAATATTGCTCACGGTACATGAAACATCAAGCTACAAAAATAGTACTGCCTTTGTTTTACTAACATATTAAACTGGATTTATTAAATGCAAAAACTTGCCAGGATGTTAAAATGTCTTTTAATGGTTGCAAGGTGGTTTCACTGGCATTTAGGGTGGTTCCCAATTTTTTCTATTCAGTTGTTAAGGTGTTCTGGGTGGTTGCTTATTGGTAAAAAGAGCCCACCCTCAAGTCTCTTGTATTCTGGTCTCTAGATTACTTAGATTCGTCCTACAATGTAACCACTAACAAGCCACATGCTTCTGTTGAAAGCCCAGCATGAAAATAGCATGTAAATGTCACCAGCCCAGATACTTCAGTAATTGTGTCCTACTTAAATGAAGTGCAAGTTAACCATTCAAAGCAAATAGCCACTTAATGACTGAACCATATGGCTGCATTTCCACAACAAAGCCAAAAATGTCCACAGAGACAGTCCTTTTCTTAAATTTATTCAAAAATGCTTGTACAGAAATATTTGAGAGCAATGACCGTCTTTAGATCAGTGGTTTGACTTTGGTATCAATTTTTTTTTATTTTGGACATCAAGTGGTGCCTGACACATAAAAAAAAGAAAAAAAAAAAAAAAAAAAAATATATATATATATATATATATATATATATATATATATATATATATATATATATTATTTTTTTTTTTTTTTTTTTTATTTATTTATTTTTTTTAATGTAACAAAAAGTCCTTAGTATTAAATATAAAGTGTGTTACCTTTAATACAAACTGCATAGACCCAACAATATATAAAAGTATGAGCATGAAATAGGCTAAATTGGTTGATGTTGGTTTCTGCATGTCTCATAAAATGAGGGTTTATGCTTTCAGCACACAATTGTTCACTGCACAGAGCTAACTATAATTGTAATGTTGTACTTTCTTTTAATTTATAGTTTTGTTCATGGTTTTTAGGATGTCAGAAAGTTAAGCAAGAAAGTTAAACCATATAGTTAAACCATAAATTAAATATTTTTTTTTTTTTAGCTCGGTAGCTTTGATTCATCTCATTTGTTTTTGTGACATGGGAAATGTGGCATTTAACTTTTAGTTTTTACTAACCAGATGAATTTTCATCAAAATACTCTAGAGCTTGATTGAACGCACCACCTTTGACATCAACAACAGGGAAAGTGGCTTCTCCTTACTTTAAATGTTGATAAGCCAGTTTATTTTGCCATTATCATAATGACACACTATTAAATGATTATTTGCATTTTATTTGCAGTTTTTCCCTGCTCTCAGTGACCCAATCAGTACATACCAGCAACCCACCAGCTGAAAAGCACTACTTTAGAATATGGTATGGAAATGCGTTTGACATCTGCGATGTGTTTTCACAGAGAGTAATCAGTGTAAGCGAGTCAGATGGAATTATGGTCTTGTTTTGAACATTCACAGACAGTTGAAACATTTTAATCAAGGACCAGACCTAATCTGAGCTTGGGAAACCAACCATCAACTTGTAAATACGCTCAGTGTGTCTCTGTTGTGAAATGAAGAGAACAGATCTTGTAATGATTCAGGAATCACAGTCGTGTTTTGAAACAGGATCTATAATCCATTCCTCATGCGAACAGAGCATTGATTGAATCAAATAAAGCTTGTAATGGATTTAAGGGCAAAGGGAAGTCACAATCATCATCGTAGAGATGTGTGGCGAGTTATTCTTTAAGGCGATTTATAAAAATAGTGCATGCACTGCTCGCAGATGATCGTTTTATGAGGCGGTGGGCTGATGACTTATAAATGAAACTCCTTCAGGTCTCTTCTCATCTTCTCTCTCCGTTGTTTCATGCTTCAAACTCTTTGTTGCTTTCGCCCCCCGAACACATAATCGTGTTTAGCGCCGAGACCTCGCGTCCTCGAATTCTTTTGAACTTTTTAAATGTAACTTATTGATGGAAATCATAAATTCACAGTTCATTAAATTCTCCTACGCCGAAGATGTCTGGCTGGCGGTATTGACAGGTTGCGGTCCAGACTAGATGTCTGAAACAGTCCCAGCTCTCTATCTAAGGGGAATAAAATCAAACGTGGGCTTCTGAGCAGTGGCCCAGGTCTCTGCCTGCTCCAGCGACTGTAGGATTCATTCATCTATAATTAACTATTAAACTTCATTGAAGGAGAGTTTGAAAAAACGAAGAAAAAGATAACAGTTCTGCCCTTGGATATGAGATATGGTGGGAGACGGTGAGAATAATAATGCAAACTCGCTCAGGGTTCATTAGGACGCTTTTAGATAGATCTGCAAATAATTACGATCTACAAACAAATACGAGAACAGAGGCGGCCTTTGCTGAGGTCCCGAGCTGCAGCGCTCGACTCGATCCACTAGTGGCCTTAGTAGAAGGTCTTAATGAGTCTTTTTAACCAGCTGGCATCTTTCAGACGCTGCTTTTTCTTGCCCCCCTCCATTGTAAGCTCTCTCCATCTGCGATTCGGCCCATCAGACAGACCGCCAGGCTGTGACTATCTGTCACATTGATCTGAGATTATGGTATCAGTGTAAACACAGAGAGAAAAACACTAGTCGATGGGGTCCCTGTAGCTTCCAGTGATGCATCAGCCTTTGTTTCAGTGTGACCTGTGATAATCTCAGGGGAGAGATCACAGCTTCGGCCCTTGTATTTACTTGTTTTTCTGTTAGCAAGAGCTGTGGATGGTGTGCTTTGAATATATTTTAGATGCTACAGCTTTTAGGCAAGTCAGAGTTTGGTTTATTTGGTTGGTGTGAAATGGGTTGGCCAAACTTGATGGACAACAAGCTCCAATGTGGACCGACCTTTCTCAGCAGTAGTGTTTTTTCTTGCTTTATAAATGTGTTAAATTAAATTCATGATGTTTTTCATAACAACCTCTTAAGATTTTCAGCAGATAAGTGAATTGTGGTGACTTTCTCTTGAAAAGTCAGTCCATGTTTCATTTGATTGGCTGTTTGCTGCCACACTTTCAGTTGCACTCTCTACAGAAATCTATGGATCAAACCTAGAGTTGACAGAACCTTATAGCATCTAAACCAGGTTTAGATGCTAAACCTTCTCTAAAACTCAGAGTTTGTTCAGCTATCTTCATGTAACAGACTACAGAAGTCTAGCTTGTGTTTATTTTTGTGTGCACATCTGGTCTCATATTCCCTACTGCCTAGCACCAGCCTGGAAAATTGCTTCATTATAAAGCATGAATATTTAAAGTGTAAATTGTTCTAAATATTGTTATTTATTCATTAGAGTTGTTTGAGATGTTTTGCTTATGCCTGGAGATATTTTTGGGTTTGTAACAGCAGCGTGCATTGACAGCACATTATTTAAAGCCACGATAAACTAGGAGGCCTGTGCAAACTCTTCCCTTACTGAATGTTAATAAGAGCCTTGACGGCTTTCACACGGCATTACTTATGGTGGATTTGAGCAATATATTTGTGCACTTCTGTATGTGTGTGTATATGTGTTATGTGAGTGTTTCAAGACAGATTGTAAATAAATGCTAATATGTTATTTGTGAAGCCGCTATGTGGTATTTATATAGTTCATGAATTGATAAATATTTACACTTATCTCTTACAATGTAGAGTCGCTGGTAATATCACATTTCACAGTTTTTTTTTTATTTTATTTTATTTTTTTAACTTTGGCATAAACAGTTTTCTTAGTCTACTAGTATTCAGACCTAGAACCGTCTAACATAAACCCTTATGAAAGCAGATATGTTATCTTTCCTTATTACAGTTACAGTTTAGCAGTGAAATGTTAGTTTAATTTACCCATTTCTTTCGGTCCCAGTGGCCCAGTTCTAGTTGAGTTTGCCCAGGGCCTGCTGTAACTCCTTCAGGGAAACACTTCCTCCTTCCTGTGTTTGTGCAACGTGTGCTGCTTTATGAGGAGAAAGCTATTCCCAAAGCTGCTCTGTCCGGTCTGTTTGGGGACGAAGATATTGTTAATTATGAATAATGATGATAAGTAAACTTTGTTTACTTTTCATCACATTATACGCTTGGCAAATCTGAAATAGGCCCTTTCATGTAAGTTAAATTGAGATAAAAGTATATTGCATTATATACTATACTATACTTATTATATTATATTATATTATATTATATTACAAATTTTGCATACAGAAAAAGGGCAAGATTTGTTATTGTGTTGTACTGTGTTAAAAAGTAAACGATATCATCTGTGATAAAGGTGAAAGAACCAGGAAACGCTTTCTCAGACTTGCCTTTCTCTCATGAGATTCCACAGCTGTTAACCAAAGGTCAGCCTTATTAAGACCAAAAGATGGAGAGAAAATGACCTTCTGCCTTTTTATTTTCTTTTCTTTTGGTTTGTATGCGTGTATCACACCAATCAGTTCCATTTGCATAGACAAAGGTCACAGAGGTTGGTGTTTTGAAAGAACAGCACATTCACAGTGCATGTAACGGTGTCGTATTTCTTTCAGGTGGTATTTGATTAGGAGATATAATAGATATTAAATATAAAATTAAAATTCGAACTATATCTTTTTTGTCTCATTAAAAAAAAAAAAAAAAGAAACCAAACAAAATATAACTTTTGCAACAGTTGATTAAAAGTCAGAAAAATGAAGTTAGCTCTGAGCAAATGTCTAGCATCCACCACTTGGTTTGATATTTTGTGCTGTATCTAATGAGATGACAAGCATGCATTTTCACTGCAGACCACACTGGCTGTCAGGAAGTTTAGGGTTTTTGCTGCACATCGATAGTGCATGAGTGAACAAGAGGGCAATTTTGAATATAGCTGATGATTTGGCACAAATCTGTTTTTTGTTTGCTTTTTCACTTTCCTGGGACAGGTTCCTCATTCCTGGCCAATGTTATGCATGTCTTGCTGGCACAGCTGTAGACCAGAGCGCTTTTTCCTGTCATAACATAATCTCTAATGAAGTGTCAATATAAAGCAGCCTGGTCTGACCTTTGGAAAGGAATTTAATTTGCCTCCTTCTGGCATGTTTGACTCCAAGTAGAACAATCTTGGATGGCCACATCTGAGGATACCCTGAGAAGTGAAGTACTTATTGGATTAGAGCACTGTGACCTTTCATGAACTCATAAATAATGCTGAGCATGACTGATAACTCTGAGACAGAGCCTAGTAATCACCCCGTAGGTGGAGAAGTAAACAAACACTTTCTTTCCTTGCTCATTTTCTTTCTATTTATATCTTTCTATCTCTGTCTCTCTCTGTGATGTTGTCTATCATCAGTTGGTTCAGTTGTCTCTTTGTAAGTTGGTTCTCCAGAGCAGCATCAGCTAGTGTTGAAAAATCTATCATATATGTTTTTTTTTTAATGATAGGTGAAATAAATATCAAGGCTATTGAAGTAACATTTAACATAAAAAAAAAATAATAATTGTGGTGTCTGCTATTTTAAAGACTTGTTCTGTAATGTAATAGCTGGCAATAGTTTTTTAATCTCCCCCTAAAATTATATGACAAGCCCTTCAGGCATATAAACTTAGGAACAATTCACCCCAAAATCTTATAATTTCAAACTAGTATGCTGTTATGTTTTAAACAGCATACTATTTTTTTATCAGAAAAAAAAATAAATCTTCACTTAGATAATTTGTTATTGTATGGAAAAGAACTACATGTAATACAAATTTTGAGCATTTTGAGCACAAATTTTGAGGTATTAGGCAGGTTCTATACTATGGAAGTTTTCTCTACGGAATACAAACAAAAATTTTAAGTTTTTTCATCTCACAATTCTGACCTTTTTCTTGCAATTTTGAGTTTATATTATATTATATTAACAATTTTGAGAAAAAAAATGCAGAATTGCGAGATACAGTATGCACTTGCAATTCTGAGAAGAAAGGGCAAAATTGTGAGAAATAAACTTGCAATTGCAAGAAAAAAGTCAGAATTGTGGCAAAGAGTCACAATTACCTTTTATTTTTAATTCTACAAACAAACAAACAAACAAAATGTGAGATATAAACTAAGAATTGCTAAATATAAACTAAGAAAAAATGAGTATAATAAGATACAAAATTACAACTGGTGAATGTAAACTCAGAATTCAGAGGGGGAAAAAAAGTAGAATTATGAGATATAAACTCAGAATTGTGAGATGTAAAGTCACTTTTTTTTATTTTTTTTTTTATTATTATTATTATTTTTTTTTAGTACTGTAGTGGAAATTGACTTCCATGCCTTATGGTGTGTGCACACCAAAAGCGAATTTAATTATTTGCATGAGTAGATTACATAGAAAGTCAATGCAAAGATGCGAATAAACGCGAATTTGTGCCGGGCAACGCGAAGGCCACGAATGCGCGATATTCGCATGACCCATTGTCGTGCAACCCAATCAGCAAAGTGCTTATTGACACGTCCGGTTTGACATGACAGAAAATGGAGGAGAGCATTATTATGCTTTTATTCACGCAAATGATGCGAAAAAGATCCCGTGAGTAATCTATAGAGCGAGTAATGCTATGCGAATATTCGCTTCGCTTTTGGTGTGCACAAACCATTACAGCTCTGTCTGTTTCTCCTGCTGTTGAATAAAATCCAGTGTACATTAATAAAACAATCTGTATCTACATCTATGCTGCCAATGGCACATTTGTGTGTTTTGAAGTTTGTCATTTGATTTGACGAATGTTCTCCTCTGTTCTTTTTCCTAAAGCCTCCCTGGAACCACACCGCGAACCAGCGAACCAACTGGTCACTCCAGCGGCGCCTCGGGCAGTTCCAGCGAATCAGAGAGCAGCTCAGAGTCCGACTCGGACAGCGAGAGCAGTTCCAGTGACAGTGAGTGCAACCGAGCGTCCCGCGCTGCCACACCAGAGGTACTAATCACTTTACTCCTCTCAAACTGTCACAACACATCCTCACACTGATCCATGACTCATCTCTTCATTCCATTCGCTGATGGCTGTTATTACAGGTGTTTCTCAGTTCAGCCCATGCACTACAGGATAGGACCAAAAATGTGGAAACCCCCTTCTAATTAACGAACCCCTTAAGATTCTTGCATAATTTCTATAAAGCTGCTTTAAAACAATATGCCTGACACCTCAGTGGCAAAATATTGGAAGGCCTGTCAAGACATGCTCAATTGTTAATTTATCATCTTTACTTTTCTATGAAACTGATTACTTTTCTATAAAACAATACTTACTGCAAATAGAGCTATACAGGTAAAACTGTTTAGCATGAGACATTTTTGGTGATGCTGTATTGCAAAGTAAATAAATCTTCTGTAATGTGAAAAGAAAATATATAAATGGTCTATTGTTGTAGTTTATAAAAATACAGTGGTAAATGTCATATTTGGTGGAAGTCATAGACTGTTAGAATTTTTGCATTTAATGATTAAAAAAAACTATTAGTACTGTAATTATTATTAATTAATACTGAATTTGGAGGAGAAAATTGTCTAATTGTTGTGTGAACATAATGTATGTTTATGATGAAAAAATAGGTATCATTTACCTACAGCAAAACATTATTTCCACTTTTTTTTTTTTTTTTTGACAGGTCTGGCTATTTCCTCAGCCCTTCTATTTAGTGTTATTTACAGTTTTTTGTTGTTGTTGTTGTTGTTGTTTTGTTTTGTTTTTTTGCTCCCCTTCTGAACTCTGGGCCCTGAGGTAAATGAATACCAGTTTATGCAATTATTTCCCTTAGATGATTATTGCCGGGGCCCATTACCAGAAATTTCAAAAGAACCGAGATGAATCTGAGTAAGTCTATTTTCTCCTTTAGCTAAAGGCAAAGAGAGACTGAGGCAGCATTCCCCCCTCTGAGTTTTCTCAGCATGGGTTAGGGGTAGGATTTTTGAAAGGATCTCCTCAAAGGATTAATTGGCAGCTTTAAAGTTGTCCCGCAGTAGCCTGCCCGGGGCTCCCTAAGAGCATTACACAAGAGTAAACATCTCCCGGTTCTCATCGCCCCTTCTGTGTGTATAGCTTTGCTCTCTGCCAGGGATGGCCAATGGGAATCCATATCTTAGCACTGCAAGCTCTCTGGTCTGCAGAAAGATGTTTCTCTTTCAAGCGGCGGCACACAGCCTTGATGCCTCAGTGGCGAAATATTGGGAGGCCTGTCAATTTTGACACGCACAATTGTTAATTCATCATCTTTGCTGGTGCTTTCAGTATAAAATTTGGTAGCTCATATTGGTGGAAATGTCTCTCTGACAGATGGAGAATGTGGCTTTTGAATGTGAAATAGCATAGGAGATTGCCTTTTGTCTCGAAACGTACCATCAGGTCTGCTTGGAAAGTGCATTGAATTGAATTTCTTACCCCGTGAGTTTAATGGTTAATATGGATGTCCACTCATTTCCACAGCTTCCTTTTTTGAATGATTTTCTATCATTCAGAGCATTCAAGACAGTGTTTATGGGTTCATGGGAAAGATTTACTTGTGTCTGGAAACATAATGGTACACAACAATTGGCGTGAGATAATATAGCCGATGAAAACATCGCAACGAGAGCTGTGAGCTGTCATCAGGACAGTACTCACAGCATTTCCTCCGTTATTCAGGAATTTTATGACTTCCTCTCTTAATGGCCTTTGCATCATAGCGCCAGTTCATTGGTCTGTGAAAATCATAAGATGGAATCATCAAGCTTCTCATGAATCAACACTGGAGTCAGATGAAATCTGTACCGATATGCATCATTAGAAACTTGGTTTCCATGTTATTTTACACATGCACCCATTTACATTGTATAGACCTCAGTGCACATAATGCATGTAAAAATGTCACATACAACAAATGTGATCAGGTTTTCATCTCATTGTGTGATTGATAAAATAAGTTGCCGAGACAATATTGTCAATATTCCTTAAACTGGTGTGCCATAAATTTGCTTTGTCTTTTTCCACCAGCCTGAACCTCCGTCAACAAACAAGTGGCAACTAGATAAGTGGCTAAACAAAGTTAATCCTCACAATAAAGCACTAATTAACACACAGTCAGACAGTCATGGGCTTAACAGTTCTCAACCTGATGAAAGCCAAGCCTCAGACAACCAGAGCTCCAGCAAGAGCAAGCCCAGCACAGCACTGGCACCAGCAGACCCCAAGGAGAGAACGTTGCTCAGTCCTATCCGAGAGAAAGCCAAACCCAAGACTGGTCAGAAGGCTCCAGACAGCAAAAGCACCAAGGTAAAATCACCAGCCTCAGTGGAGCTTGCACCCCCCAGGAGAAGCACTGGAAAGAAGCAGCCCAAAAAGGTGGAGCGATCTTCCAGCAGCGAGGAGCACAACTGGCCAAGACCAGGAAACTCAATTTCTACCCCAAAAGAGAAAGAGCCCCCGCCTTTAGAACCACCAAAACCTAGAGGCAAGGGCCCTGGGGTCAAGACGGCTCCAAGAAAGGAACCTCGGACCACCACGACAAACACCGCACCAACGAATATCACACCGGTTCAGGATAAAAAGAAGCACCGAGGACCCAACAAGATCATTCCCAAGTCTAAGGAGTTCATCGAGACAGAGTCTTCTTCATCCGAGTGTCATTCGGACCCTGAGGAGCTCACTAAGGTTCAGCTTCCCTGTCCCGGTCCCAACACCCTAAGCCTGAAATCCAAGGATTGCAACAGCAATATCCTGAGTGTTAGCAGCCTTACCAGCACAAGCAGCACCTCTATTCCTGATCCAGGTGCCTCGGATCTCCTGGAAGAGCCCCTCTTTTCTCCCATCCCCATTGTACAAAATGAACTTTTGTCACCACTAAGAGATTTTGAGGACATCAAGTCCCTTTGGGTTAAGATTGAACTCAGTTTCCTATCACGGATACCAGGGCAAGACCCCCCAGAGCCTCCCCCAACAAAGGCCGAGTGTCGGGAGGTCAGTGTCAAGCACAGACGGCAACAGTCACCCGCCTCTATCCCTGCAGAAAAGAACCCTAGTAAATCCAAGAGGAAACACAAGGCAAGTGTTCAGTGTTCTCACTCTCATTTCATGCAATATAATTATAAAATCAAGGGCTGCAACTGCAAACTAATCATGTAATTATTATTTTAAGCAAGTAGTCATTTAGCAGGTCCTTTTAGTGACATTCACTTTCTCCATGGAACAATTCCTCTGGAGTGCCTTGTTGAAGGACACAACCTTGATAGCTGCAGGATCGCCCCATGCCAAGTTCGAATTGTACAATTCATTAGCAACCCAGATGTTTAATTGCCAAACGTTTTTATTGTTTTTATAATATAGTACAGTATCTCATCCATGTCATATGTAAATCATAGACCTTCCTGTCTACAGGAACATATTAAACTCTTAACACCCACGGGCACAAATGGTGACAGCTCATGAAAGATCACTTGCAGCTCCAACCTTTTCACACCTAGTTCAGTTGAACATACAAGCAATCTTGAGCCAAATAACATGCACATGTAAACACATGATCTCAGATCCCCACCTCAAGAAGTTCGTTTGTGGTTCAAAAGAGTCCCCTTTTAAGTCCACTTACAATGTCAACACCAGGAGCATTGAGGTCACTTGCTGCCAATTCCCTTTCTTGTTCACTTTAACTGAACTGGGTTTGGTTCATATGAAGTCCACTATATGTGAAAACCAGGGTTGTCAAGACCTCAATATACACTGCCTGTGCAAAAAAAAAAAAAAAAAAAAAATTGCACCTTCTAATAGAGAGGTCTTCAACCCTGTTCCTGGAACTCACTGTCCTGCAGAGTTTACTAGAACCCTAATCAAACACAACTGAAGCAACTAATCAAACTCCTCAAGATTGCTTGAACATGCTCATTGGAAGCAGGTTGGAAATAAACTTTGCAGGACAGTGGGTCCCCAGGAGCAGGGTTGAAGACCTCTGCTCCAACATTTCACTGGACCACCTTTAGCTTTGATTATATTGTGCATTTGTTGTGGCATTGTTTCGACAACATTATGCAACATCACAACATTTATTTCCATCAGGAGTTAAGTTAATTTTTGGCCAAGATCTAGTATTGACATTAGGAGAGTCAATTCACTCCAGCACATCCTAAAGACTTTCAATGGGGTTAAGCTCAGGACTCCATGCACTCTCTAAAAATGCTGGATTAAATGTGGGCAAACCCGGCGACTGGGTTGTTTTGACCCAGCGGTTGGGTTAAATGTTTAACCCAACCTTCTGGGTAGTTTTATTTAACTCAACTATTATTTAGAAATTGCTATATGGCTGACTTAAAATGAACCCTAAATTACCACAGGCATCAGCATTTATTGAACATATTATTAAATGTTAATTTCCAATCTATTTTGGGTTCATTTTAAGCAAGAAATGTTGGTTGTTTTTAACCCAGCATTTTAAGAGTGTGGTGACCAATTCACGTATGAAATGATTTCTCATGCTCATTTAATCACACATGGGTATGTCTTCCAACATGATTGTTTGAGAATTAAAAAAGTACACAGTGCATCAGTTAGGGTTAAAAGAATTGTTGTAAAACATGACAGTAACATATTAATCACTGCAAAAATGATTCAATCCTAAAATCTAAAGTATTTGCTTATTTAAATCCAAACTGCAACTTTTTTTTTTTTTTTTCTTTTGGTCAGGCGGTGTTGAATTAACTATTCGTAATGTGTTCATGTGTACAGTACAATTTAAGATTTCAGTGCTATCCTGTTTCAACCAAGTGTAAGGGGAAACTGATTCTTAGCCTATAAAAGATGTTTTTTTTGAGTCCTAATGTAGATGTTTCAACTTGTCCTTCATCCTGCCAAGCTAAATAACATGTTAAATTCTGTATGGTGGTAATTAACTTCCATCTCTCTGCAGTCTGAGCACTGTGACGTGATGAGTGGAGGCAAGAAGCTTCGGATGGACAAAGACGCACTGCTGCTTCCTCCTTGTATCTCGCCCATACACAACCACAAGGTCTCCAGCACAAAAGAGTGAGTATTCTGACTCATGGCTTGTTGCCTACATTATCACGCACTCATCTTAGTGTGACTTAGTGTGACTAGCCATTTTGATTTTTTTCGAATGCATTTAGTGGTTTTTAATAGATAATAAAGATTTTGTTCAGTAACTTCGCTGAAAACCTCCATATAGAGAGCCCACGATGCTTCGCTTTTCTTTAACATATGCTGCCAGTGTCCCCTGATGTTTTTGCCACATATGCATGAAAACACTCGAGATTTGCCAACTCAGCTTAGTAGCTCACCCTGTGTTATGTCCTCTGAGAGAATGCTGGGATACGCAGGAGGAGCAGCAGGTCACCCTTTCGAGCCGCCTGCCTGCTTTGTCCCACTGCATTATAGTAATTTAACACTGACACCAGCACAACGGCTACCGCTAATTTTAGATATTCAATTAGTGTCAGGCCAGGCTAGAGCCCATCAAAGACACACGCGTGATAGGGGTCATATGCTTGTCCTGTCCGCCTGAGTGCCCACCGCACTGCAACACGACTAATGCCAACGAATCTTCATGATACGATCAGCAGCGCTACGTTAAATTATTAGCCACCGCTAACGACTATTTCTGGAAGTGTTTAGCACCTCGGGCTATTTACTGTGATCACCTGCTCGGTGTGTTTTAAATTAGCTCGTTCACTGCGTTCACCCTTTTAATTGAATTAGAAAAGTAAAGACTGCTTTTTATTTAGTGTTGTTAACTGATGAAACTCATGTTTTATGGCATATTTTCAGCCTAATAAACCAAAGGCAAAAAATATGCTGCTGTCTAGGACATTCCGTCTCGGTGGAGCTTCTTTATTTAGCACTTAGGCTAAGTTTAGACATGTAAGCACTTATGTAAATTAATTTAGCCAAGTTTATATCAGAGGACATGCAGGTGCCACCACCTCCACTCTCATCTGTATATGATCTTGTGTCTCTCCTATATTGTTCTAGAAAAGGAATAAAAGGAACAAAACCATTTGATCTAAAATGACCCTAATGCCCTGAAGGGTGAAAATAATAAAAGAGAGAGCAGAACATAGCATCATATTTTCAACAAAATTACACCCAGTCTTAAATAATATACTGTATGTCAGTGGTAGCTCCTTTGAATTGCAGAAAGAAGCTTTACTCTTCAATTAGGGTTTAGTGTTGTGCTGAGATGCAACATTAGAAGTTGAGCAGAGAGCGTTTCTCTCAGAGAGTCACTATAGATTCAGAAGAGCCCAGGAAACACAGTAATGGACAGAATCAATTCTTGCCTGTTGTTTTGTCCGCTTCTTCATGCTGAATTTACTGTAACAGCCTGGACTGGTAGAAGACTTGGACTAAGGCAGCATCAATGGCAAATAAAAAGAGAAAAATGTAATACTATAATTATATATTTAATACAATATGTAGTCCCGTCAGTTTACATTCACATACGGTATATCTGACTGTGTTTACATTAAGACACTTTTTTCCCAGTATCCCTCAGTAGTGTTTAAAACACCACCAAATATTTGTCTTTGTTTTAAGAAATATTGTAAACACCACAAATTTATTGGCCTGCACTAAGTCTTGAAATGTCTTGCAAGTGCACAGACAGAGACCTTTGACCTTTGTTTTCTATTTTTTCTGCCAAGTTCTTTAAAGAAGCAACCTCGCAAGCGGGAGGATAAGCTGTTACCGCCTCTGCTGTCGCCGCTGTCCGATGAGCCGGTGGGCCGCCCACGGAGGAGCAGCGAATGCAGCTCTCTCAGTCAGGAGGGAAACACCTCCACCGTCCCAAACACCCTCCCCTCCACCCGCACAATACCTGCCTCCACCTCTTCATCATCGTCCTCATCACACAAACACCGCAAAGGAGAGAACAAATCCTTCTCCCATTCCAAGACCAGCGCTGTAAGTCACAGACAGACAGACAGACTGATGGATGGATAGATTTTTTTTTTCTTTGCTTGAGGCCTTCACCACATTTCCTGTGTTTTTGCTAAACTAATTACCTTCTTGGAAAGGTTTCAAAATAGCCTTGAAGACAAGAGAATGGCTCCCATGTGCCTATCGTCCAAAATCAATCCAGCTAAATGGTCCTAAAAATGAAAACACTGAGTAGATGCAGAACAGACTTAGAGTGAATGGATCCTTTATGTATTATTCAAGCTGTTAAAGGCTAATTATCATTTTAATGTTCTCTTGCTGTTCCAGGAGGAAGACAGTCACAGCAAGCCATCCGGCGGTTTTCACGGCAATGGTCAGTCAGAGCCAGACCTCTGGTCAAACACTTCAGCCCTTTCCATGGAGCACACGGAGCCCAGGAGACCTAAACTCACATTTAATAACACGTATGTAACAGTAACAGTGTGACTGCTGTGGGTAATAATGACTGACCGAGTCTTGAGCTGTCTTTCAGTCGTATAGCAGCTCTACATATGTCAGGTTCATGTTAATGCACACAATGGAATGTGTGTTAAAAAACAAACAGATCTTAATGACACTTTATATCATTACAGTGTTCACAATGCAGATTACTACATGCAAGAAGCCAAGAAGTTGAAGCACAAGGCAGATGCTTTGGTAAGTCTATTCATAACATGTCTATGTGCCAAAATCAAAACAATAATTGTTATAGAATCACAGTTATTATAGTTAACTGAAACTAAAACTAAACCATAAGAAAGTGTTCATAACTTGAAGAAAGTAAATATGCACTGAAATAAAGTATATAAAAATAAAGCATATAAACAACTTAAACTTGTTTTATTTCATCTATTTTTCAAGGCAACATTTCTCATTTTCATTTATTTTAACTTAATGTGCTAAAAACTAAAAAATGAAATAAAAATGTATAAAAAATGAACATTTAAAAAAATTAAAATAAAAAAAACAAAAATACTAAAAATATCTAAAATTAAAATGAAACTGGGAAATAATTCAACATATTTTAAAAAACTATAATAGTATCTAAATTACTAATAAAACAACACTGTGTGGAATAAAATACTGAAAGAAAAAGTGTTTTATTGTGTGTAGTTTTAGTGTCTTATGTATATATATATATATTTTTTTTTTTTAATTAATCGCATCTTTACATAAAATTCTAGTGTAAATAACTTTCTAAGCAGAAACAATTTGACTAAATATGGTATAAACTACAGAAAATGTTATAGCTCATAAATTGATATGATTATTCTCATTGTTATTAGTGGTTATTCTGACTTTTAATTGCAGAATTTAGTTTCCATGATTAATGGAAACCTGGAAATATCAGGGAATTTTAAAACTGCTATTTCCTGGCCTGAAAAGTCACAGGGAAAATATTACTACTACTACTACTACTACTACTACTACTACTACTACTACTAATGATAATAATAATAATAAATTAATACTGTAGCAGTAGTAGTAGTAGTAGTAGTAGTATTGTAGTTTTGTTGTTAGAATATAATAATAATAATAATAATAATAATAATAATAATAATAATAATAGTCTATATAAAAGTAATGATTTAAAAAATTCAAGGAAGAAAATTTCTATAGTGAATATAGGTTTTTCTAGCTTTGTTCCGCTAAAATTGATCTTTGTCAATGTGATCTATAGAAGGCATTCTAAAAGTAATTTGGGTAGCTAAAAAAATCTTGCTAATTCATTGATCAGAAGGTGTGGGAATCCTGATTTGGGTATCTTGGCACCCGAGCACTATGGGTAACAGTGAGATCTTTTCTGAAACTCTAGTGGAGACATATGTGAAATTATGACGTCTTTTACTAAGCAGAAAAATCTGCCAAGCCAGAGACTCCATTCAGTTCTCATCCAATCTCAGTGCAGCCTAGGAGAAACAGTGATAATAGTGAGATCTTTAGCGATTTTTCTTTCCGATGGGAAGTTAGCGCTCAGCAAGAGTAGATGAAAAATTCCTGTCACACTGCTCTTAACTACATGGACACATAACCCGTCCGCTACAGAGAGCCATTAGCAAGCTGAGAAAAAGCTCTCTCGGCAGACCTTTTATAATTGAAGACTTTCCGATCTAGGCGAGCAAAAGCCCTTGTGTCTGTCCTTAGCATCCATAAAGCAGGAGCTTTGTTAGATATTTACAAAACAGACCCCCAGACCCTCAATAATTGGATCCAGGCAATTATCTCTGGAGACATTGTCCATTATCGCAAGTTACATCCTCTCTGTCATAAATCGCGATGACGATGTATAGACCTAGTCATGAATACAAAGTAAAGAGAATTGATTGCCAGCGTTACATGAGCGTGGTTGCAGGCGTGTAATGAATCCCGGGCGTCCGCGCGCCTCGTATTGAAGGGCTCACTTGAAAACAAATGGACTCGGCTCCTGAGGTGCCGGCGGAGTCAAGTGGTCAGTAAATCTATTTTACGCTCCTATGGAGATGAGATATGCTCTTATTGTTTGCTCTTGTCTGCGGAGCTGGATGCAGTTGGGTTTTTGGAGGCAGGCGTAATGTTGTTTAGTGCTATTGATTAGTTTGTGTTTGAGAAACGAGACATGAGAGTTAAAGTTAGCCTTTATGAGCCTGTACCGATAAGTCAGGATGAAAAACATAATCCCTAAATGTAGAGAAAAGCACTTCGTACTACTATCCCACACAAAATAAACTGTTCTGATTCATAAACTTGTTGTGAAGTTGGCCGTAAATCTGCACTTTGTCTCACTCTTGCATTACATCTTCTGACTCATCTTCTTACCTCAGCCTAATGGCTTTATTTCCTCCTCCGATGATATTTGTTTTTCTATATGACTTTACGAGCTTCGAAAATTACCTCATTTTTTTATTTTTATTTTTTTATTTGCATAATACTCTCAACCTTTGATGGCAATTTGCTTCACAGATGGACAAATACGGCAAAGCTGTGAATTACGCAGATGGGGCGCTCTCGTTTATCGAATGCGGCAACGCCATGGAACGGGACCCGTCAGAGGCCAAGTCACCATACACAATGTATTCAGAAACCGTAGAGCTCATCAGGTCAGTGCCCTCTTCATGATTCAAAACTAAAAACCGATTGTCATTAACTACAGTTGTAGCAGTCCTTGTTTTATTGACATCAGAGGCAATTAAAATAGATCGTCCTCAAAGTTCACGAGTGTATTCTAAGGTCCTTTGCTAACTGAAATATGGTGTCAGAAGTGTTATCATATTTGTGTAACTCTTGTACTTTTGGTATTTAAGGTATGCAATGAGATTAAAGAACTTCACCAGTCATTCCGCCACAATAGCTGAGAAGAAGCTCGCTGTACTGTGGTAAGTTTGTTTTGATTATTTGATCATGCAAATTTTGTGCCCAGTAAGATTTGATGTGAGTGAGTGAGTGAGTGAGTGAGTGATTCATATTTTATTTATTCATTTATTTATTTTTGAAAGAATATTTTTAATTAATACTTTTAAGCATGCAAATACACATCAAATTGATCAAAACTGCCAATAAAACATTTATAATGTTACAAAAAATTCTATTTTGAGTTAATGCTGTTCTTTTAAACTTTTTTTGTAAAAAAATAAATAAATAAATAAAAACAAAATACAAAATCCACAATTTTCCACAAAAATATGAAACAACACAACATTTTTCACAATTGATAATGTAAAAAAAATAATAAAATAAAAAATCTTGAGCAGCAACTCAGCATATCACAATGATTTCTGAAGGATCATGTGACACTGAAGACTGGAGAAATGATGCTGAAAATTCAGCTTTGCATCACAGGAATAAATTGCATTTAAAAATATATTACAATATAAATAAGTATTACTGTTTTACTATATTTTTGATCAAGCATAAAAGACTTAATTAAAAAAAATAAAATAAAAAAAATCTTACTGACATCAAACTTTTGAACTGTAGTGTACTTGATAATATTTTGCTGTAAGTGACCAGAATATTGCACACAGAAAAAATAAATAAATAAAAAATAAAGTTACATTAAAAACTGCAGTCTGATTGGCTAGCTCGCAGTTTTTAAAAATCAGGGTGCATATTTTTAACCAGCCAGACAGAAAATAAAGTTTTGTTTCAAGACTTCTGCAATGAACACTTTAGAGGAAGAGCTACTTAATTTTACAACGTTTGCAGGACTCATAGAATCAAACATTAGCAAGTAAACATTGTGTTCTTGAGAATAATTCTACATTCCACTTTGAGTTGTCCAGGTTAGATCAGATCGCCCACCCCTAAATGTCACAGAAAAAGATGAATCGTGCTTCTTTAAAAGTCACTTTAAATGTCGGTTAAATGAACCCTTCCTGACTAATGGTACGTTTCATGACAACGATGCACTAAAAACAGAAACGTTTTTCCTTTGCGTTTTTGAAAAGTTTTGCGTATACACAGCAATGTTGTCAAAATGTTCCCTGTTCACACAGATCCATAACTAAACATGACTAAATGACTAAAATGCTGTATTATGCATGCCAGGCCAGAAGCTAGCGATGTCACTTTGTAAAGAAACACTCCTGTGCGCAATCCTATGGACTGAATATGTAATACACATGCTCATGACCTCACAATATTTCACATTTTTATAGTTACATGTAGCTTTTTTTTTTTTTTTCAAAAACTTGCACTTTGAAAGCTGTTTTTAAAAGTTAGCATTTTCATGCCCCCAAAATGCTGTTGTCATGTAAATAAACAGCCAAAAAAACATGATTTTTTTTTCCATATTTAGTTAAAAGCATTGTCGCTTAAACGCCCTCTACATAGCCAGAATGACCCACCATATGGACTTTATCCAATAGTCTGGTGACATCAAATTAGTAAAAAGGGTGGCTAACCGCACACTGATCCACTCAAGACTGGAAAAGTCTACAAAAACATTTTTTTATTTTATAAATTGCATCGTGCAAAAAGTGCAAAGTGCATGTGAGTTAAAAACAGATAGACACCAGCAAGTAAACGTTTCAGCACATTGCTATCTTCAGTGCTCACTTAGCAAACAACATTCACCCTTTTTAAGTGGGTCACCAATTAAGGACAATCAGCTGAATTCAGTTGTCTCTGTTAAACCTTACTTATCACAAGTAGAATTCTAAGCAAGTTTTATCATGCACATATATAGCAGAATATTACAAGTATACAGCTTCAAAGAATGATTCAACGTTACAAATATAAATATAACAAGAGAGAGAGAGAGAAATATATATATATATATATATATATATATATATATATATATAGTAATGATAAGTTTTACAAAAAACAAGAAAGTTCAAGTTCTTCATTCATACCCGCAGGAAATAAAGATTTAAGTTCAAAGATCCAGAAAGCCTCCCTTTGTAATAACTTTCTATCTCTATCTCCACCTCTTCTATGAGGTAGAACCCTCTCAATGCCCAGGAACTTCATGTCAGACAGAGAATGGTTGGCAAACTTAAAATGACGAGAAACTGAAGATGTATCATCCTGCCTCCTAATGGCACTTGTGTGTTCAATCATTCTCGTGCATAATGCTCGTGTAGTTTTGCCAACATATAGTTGTGAACATGGACAGATAATAATGTAAATAACATATGTACTCTTACAAGTAATCAATTGTCTAATCCTATAAGTTTTTAGTGTACGAGGATGTGTAAATGATTTACATTTAACATACTTAGTACAGGATGAACAGTTGTGACATGGAAAATTACCCTGGGCATCGACAAGAGTAGTTGAAGAAGAGATGTAGGTGTCAGCATAAACAAGCTTATCCCTCAAATTAGAGCTCCTGGAAGAGACAAAGAGTGGTTGATCACTAAATACATTCAATAACTGGGGATCACTTTGGATAATGTGCAAATGATTCTTGATAATAGTTTTAATATCATTACTCAGTGGACTGTATGTGGATTTAAAAATGCATGAAAAATTCCTGTTTCTTTTATTCATAGTCAAATTTCTTTCCTCCTGTTTTTGTAAGCTAGAAACCTTCTCAAGTGCAGTGTCAAGCCACTTATTAGGATAACCCCGTGATTTAAAGTCCATATACAGGCTCTGGGCTTTAGCCTCAAAATCTTCTTTCTTAGAACAAATACGATGGAGTCTCAAAAATTGGCTATAGGGTAAACCACGTTTTAAGGGCATTGGGTGGGCACTATTAGCATGAAGGAGACTGTTCTTAGCTGTGTCTTTTCTATAAAGAGAGGAGACTATTTGATTATCCACAATTGATATAGAAGTGTCCAAGAAATTGACATCAGTGATCCCCACATGATATGTGAATTTGATGGAAGGCCTAAGACAGTTCATATACAAAGCAAATGCTTCAAAATCAATTTCAGAACCTTTGTAAATGACAAAGCAATTGTCGATGTATCTCTTAAACAAAATAATGTTGTCCAAGAAAGGATTATTGTTGAAAACATATCTGTCCTCCAAAAAACCCAAGTATAAATTGGCATAATCAGGAGCCATAGTGGCCCCCATGGCGGTGCCCTCAACCTGTAAATAATATTGATTTTCAAATAGGAAATAGTTTTTAGTGAGTACCATTTCAGCCAATTCAATGATAAATTTGGTCGGAAGACCATCATCATCATCATCGCGCAAATCAAGAAAATGTTCTAAAGCCAATAAACCCTCATGATGTGGGATGTTAGTATACAGTGAGGTCACGTCCATAGTTGCCAATATAACATCACGATGAATATTTTGCAGAGTTGCTAAACATTGCAGAAAATCAGCTGTGTCTCTCAAATAACTTGGAAGGGAAGTGACTAAAGGTCTTAAAACAAAATCAACAAAATTTGAAAGAGGTTCAGTAAGACTGTTGTTTCCTGCTACTATAGGTCGTCCCGGTGGATTGACCAAGCTCTTATGTACCTTGGGTAAGATGTAAAAAACAGGTCTAGTCGGAGAACGATTCAACAAATATTGCATCTCTTTATCAGAAATTAATTGATGAACATGTGCTTCCTGAATAAATTTCTCAATCTCACTTTGAAACTGAGTCATAGGATCTAATGGCAGAGCTCGGTAGTAACTAGTATTGTTGAGTTGACGAAGAGCCTCATGGTTGTAGAGTGCTCGAGGCATAATCACCAAACCACCTCCTTTATCAGCAGGTTTGATGACAATGTCTTTATTCCTACACAGTTCATCAAGAGCTTCTTTTTCAGGATGTGTCAAATTTGACTTTTTGTTCTGAAATGATGCCTGCTCAAATAAATTAGTCACATCCCTTTCCACTAGCCTACAATATGTCTCAATAGATGGATTAGACACAGGTGGACAAAAGGTGCTTTTAGGCTTGAATTTCGCTCGACCACTGTGATTATATGCACTTAGTTGATCAACTTTGTCGTTTTTGTACAAACATTTCAATCTTAATGTCCGAAAAAACTTGAGCAATTAAATTTTAGTGACAAAAGGATCTATGGCTTTAGTTGGAACAAAGCTTAGACCTTTGTTCAGAAGACTTACTTCTTGCGGATGTAATTCTTGACCGGTAAGATTGAAGATCAGATTGTCTTTGGGTGAGTTCCCCTCTTCCGAGCTGGTTGTTAAGTGTCTCCTCTTACCACCATGTCTCCCATGACGAGTGGTGGTGGTCTTCTGCGAAGTGGGTATTTGCGTACCGTTCTTAGATGTTTTTCTGTCTCGCTGGTGTGATCTAATAAAAAATCCACTTCACTATCACCACTAGATGCAGAAGAGCCTCATCTTCAAACCGTACCTTACATGAGGATCTTGAAAACGTGCTGTTGCGATTAAGCCAGGGATAAACTCTGCTTTCTTTATAGTCTAAAGTGTCTCTGTGGAATTTATGTATCTTCTTCTGTTGTATACCTTGCTTGAATTCTGCCATAGAAATGTTCAGCAGTTCCAATTGTTGGTTGAAGTTAACTTCACTATGAGAGGCTATGATAGAGGCTTTGGTTTCTTCAATTTCTTCTCTCACCTTCCTCAGTTCCCTCTGTGTGAACTCAACAACAAGAAGAGAAATTGAAGAAACCAAAGCCTCTATCATAGCCTCTCATAGTGAAGTTAACTTCAACCAACAATTGGAACTGCTGAACATTTCTATGGCGGAATTCAAGCAAGGTATACAACAGAAGAAGATAGGTAAATTCCACAGAGAAACGTTTGCTTGCTGATGTCTATCTGTTTTTAACTCGCATGCACTTTGGACTTTTTGCACGATGCAATTTATAAAATAATGTTTTTGTGGACTTTTCCAGTCTTGAGTGGATCAGTGTGCGGTTAGCCACCCTTTTTGCTCATTTTCAAGTATACCATTGGCTTGACGCACCTGTAGTACAAGGACTTTTTTCCAGTTTGGAGCGCTACAATTTTCTCCAGTGACATCAAATTAGTGCAATGTTGTTTGCTGAAAAAGTCACACAACATACATGGAGGTCAAAATGTGAGTTTCATTGATAACCCAACAGATGTAGTTGTTTTGAAGAAGCGACGTACGCATTAGGGCCTTCTAAGGGCATCAGAGGTGGTATTAACACTCCAATGCCGTTCCCCGCGTACCATCAGAAGCTAAATTCAACGCTTTGCACTAGCAGCCAGTTAAACCTCCTCTCAGCCATCGCTCGACGACAATCATCCGTATCTGGAAGGAAGCTTTAAAACACTGCTAAAGCGCTTAATCAGCTTAGAGTGGATCATTATTCCTGTATTTCATTAAGCTATTAGAGGATAATGAAAGATTTCCACATGGTAACGGCAGAAACATATTCTCGCCCAGATAAAAGCCGCCCGTGTTCTGCCTGCCTGTCACGCCGCGGCGGCTTGTTTATTTTGAATGTCAAGGTTAGTTTTGCGCTTATAGCGGGATGACAGTCATCAGCGCAGATTGGAATTCAGTTGCCAGTCTCTCTGGCTTGTTAATGAAAGCCATCTAGCAGCCGAAAGGGGTTTTCAAAGGCTGCTGCGTTTGTGATTTATAAACCTGGGTCGAGGACATAATACCGTTCGGGCGATATTCTATGCATTTAAGAGAGCTGTTAAAGCATGTTTACTCTCGGGCTTCAGATATTAGGCCAATATAACCTGTAGATTTTGACCTGTGACGTCGGGAAACGTTTCATGCTCAAACAAAGACGCATCTACAAGATACCATAAAAGCCTCTGACCTGCTTTAGGAGGGACAGACACTTTGTTTATATATTGATGGGACTTTAGGAGTCTGGATGCGTGAGAAATGTGAGAAAGCTAGTTTTGGTTTCATGGGGCTCTGCATATGTCCCAAGCATCTGGTGTCTCGCAAGCATACTGTTGAAAGGTCAGCCACCCCATGATACTGGCTGCTTTTCCCTCAGTGCTCATATTGATGCACACTGCTTATGATAATACTGTTGTTGTTGTTGTTGTTGTCAACAAGATACTGTTGATGTTCTTGCCATAGACGCTTTTGGCCCTGTGAATTATTAGAAATAAATTCTCTTAAAACACATTTTTGACACTATTTGCTGGTATTTAATTTGACTATAGTAGTACCCTACAGTGGATATACATGCATCACGGGAGGGGTTTTTGTTTTTTGTATTTAGGTATTTAAGTATTTATTGTCTTTAATAACATTCTGTGGTGAAAATGATATTTTAAACATTTCTGGAATAAAATTTATTTCTCCTTTGTCTTACTTAAGCCAATTTCATAGCACTGTAAAAAAAAAAAAAAAAAAAAAAAAAACCTTAAACTAAATTTTACGTTCAGTTGCTGCTCATATAGAAGTAATATAAAAATAAAAACATAAGTTCCCATGACTTACTGATATGATCCGATTTGATTTTACAGTGCGGCATTTTATGCATCCTTATTGCGCATAAATAATATTTTAACAATTCTTGTACAGTTTTTTGTAAATTTTTTGCCTTATTTTGATATTATCTAATTATTTTCTTCACATTTTATCTCAAGTTCTTCATTAACACTACAATATCCAAGTACACTAAATGTACACTAAGCACCAAATACACAAAAAAAAAAAAAAAACTTGATTATACACAAAATTATTGGTCATAATGGAAATAATGCCACAATTGTGGGACAGTTGTGTACAGATGGATATAAATAATTTTAACAGTGTAAATATTTTTTGATTATAATGGGTTTGAAAATGCAGTAAAAATTTATGATGGATTTTCATAATTTGAAATAGATAATCTGGGTCTAGAACAAGAATAATAATTTAAATATTAATATAAGTTAAAGTCAATTAAACAATAAAGTCTACACATTAAATTAAAGAAAGTCTACACATAAAAGCATTTGAAAACAAAAAATAAACAATAATAATAATAATAATGGCATGATAAATAGTTTCCAGTTTTAATGTAACATTTATACAACAAAAAGTTAGTTTCAATAAAAATCAATCCCTGGGGCATAATAAAGCATTGCCTTGATGATACAAACATTGCCTTGATGCAGCCTTGATGATGCTGCATTAATAGTCCTAACAGCATCTTTCAATATTCCTTGAATACGTTTGGCAAGATCTTAATAGAACCTTAATGAATATTTTCTCTTTTACAGCAATCGTTGTTTGTCACTTCTGTACTTGCGAATGTTCAAGCTGAAGAAGGATCATGCGATGAAGTATTCCCGCTCACTAATGGAGTATTTCAAGGTACGACCCCGTGCCTCTGTTTCTTTGTTTATTGCAATTAAGAAACAGAGCTAGAAATCATCATATTTGTTTGAATAGCTTATTCTCATAAATTCTGCATGCCATTATTAAATCAATTTATTCATCAATTCTAAGCATACATTGTCAAACCGTAAGCTAATTATGATTAATAGCATTTGCATGAGATCTAGCATGCTTGCATTTGACGATTATGTGCTGTGTTTATAAATTATTTTTATTCTTGCTCCCTCAGAATTCTGCAAAGAGTTCCCAAGCACCTTCGCCGTGGGGAGCCAATGGAAAGTACGTGCATTTTCCTCTCTTTGTCCTTTTGTGTTTCTGCCAGCTTGTGAAAAGATTCCATCTTGCTTGAGAACAGCCCTCCTGAATCTTCTTCCCGCTGCCAAGTGGGAAAAAAATATAGTGTGAGATATGAAACCTCAGTCATGGTTACTTGACATCAGTGAAAGGACATGAAGAGATGAAGTCTGGGAAAGCAGCATCGCTTCCATGTCAGCTCTATGGCAACCCAGTACCAATGGGGTGAGGCGGTGCGAGAGGCGCTGTGTTTGACTTTGTGTGTGTGTCTGATCCGGCCTCTAGCTGGACACTACCCAGGCCCGCTGTTCGCCTGCCAACCTGCCTGTCAAAAGCAATTAGCCTCACCGGCTCGGCCCCTGCAGCCACTGCATTAGCAATAAAGAGCCAGCCGTACCTGCTGTAGCTGTGATCAACACATCCATCCTCAACCTCCTCCTCATCCGTTACCATCATGAATCTTTTTTTCGCCTCGGAGGAAGTTTATTTATTTTAGCTGAGCCCTGAAACCCGCTACGAATAGGCCCGGCTGTTGACAGGGCGCATAATTTAGCCGGCTGAGGCTTGAGTGTGTTTCCATTTATCAGCAGATTACAGGCCACTGAACCAGATTGTTTGGGGTGAAGCACTAAAGAGACAAATGAATATGTGTGTCGATAGCTGTCTGGAGGAACGACACTGTCTACAGGTTACTGTTGATAATGTACTGAGATACTGATTAAAGGGCTGTTGGGTAAACATAAAGAATCTCGTGGCTGGTAGTAATGGTTGTGAAAAAGAAGTGCACTTAATTGTACTGAATAGGCACTTATAGTGTACTTAAAATCTTAAATCCGTATGCAGATAAAATAATATTAATGAAAGAAAAGGCCACTTAGGAGAGTACATTTTCTTGACTATGTTTCTTAACACATTGCACTTTTAAAAACTTTTAAAAAGTTGTAATAATGTCAAATTAAAAGTTTTATTTTAACCTGCTAGCTGTCAACTTTCCGTATTGACAAGTCTAGTCTTGATAAAACACATATCATTGGAAAAGTCTGAGTCTCCATATTCCATATTCTGTGGTTATTTCATGATAGAAATAACATTGTGACAGAAACAAATACATTTGTGACAGGAAAATGCATTAAAAATCTTTTCTTTTTTTTTTCTTTTTTTTCTCACAGAAGTCTCACAGGAACCAAAATTTTTGTAATATCAACTTTAAATTTGGAACATAACTTATTTAGACATATGGCTTTGATTTTATAGCAATTTTAGATTTCAAAACATTTTGTAAAATATGTATTTTGTATAAAATAAAAAAGTAGTACATTTTCTTTACAGTAAAATTCAAGTACATTTTAAATAATTAGGGTATCGTAATCTTATTTTGCTGTTGATTAACATACTAAACCATTTGTAAAGTACTTGATTATAGTTTTAATTGTAGTGTTTTATTTGATAATACATTGAACGTTTTTATTTTTTTTTTAATGTTCTAAACTCCAACTGCATCATTACAAATATGCCTTTCAAATAAATGTTATGCAAGTTTTAACAGAAATTACATTAATGTATATTTTATTTTACCATAAATGCTTGTCAGTATATTCAACAGTACAACTATATTTAAAAGACAGTAGAATTATGAAATTACATAAAAAGATGTACTAAAGTCCTACCTAAATGGGTCAAAAAGCACTGTTAAGTTCAACTAATTGTATTTAATATAAATTTAAACTGTAAAACATTTTCAATATTAATTAATTAATATAACACTATTAATGTCCACTTTACACATTATACGTACAGTACTTATTGTAGTAATAACAGTAAATAATGCTTAATTACATACAACTAACCTAAACCAGCCTTATACAGTAAGTACATGTAGTTAATTAATATTACACTGTACTTAAATGTATAACTACACTGTAACAAGGACACCTTAAAATAAAGTGTAACCCCTAACTCTAACCCTGTATATGTAATTAATCAATATTACTCAGTACATAAATATATATTTTACATCGTAACAAGAACACCTTAAAATAAAGTGGAACTGCATTTTCATTTAATTGCAAAAAACATGTAATTTCATGTCTGAAAACATTACATTCTGTTTGCACTTAAGTATATATTTTAATGTTTATAATTTCCATAATAAGTACTCATTTTACAGGTATGCTAAAGAGTACTTCTTTTGCACAAGGGTAGTCATTACAGCCAATCAAGACGTATATGATTTTTATAAAGCTGTGTGGCAAAGGATATTGAGCCAATGAGATTTCACTGTGGGCAGGGCTTCTTTACTTTACTTTTACTTTTAGTCATTTAGCAGACGCTTTTATCCAAAGCGACTTACAAATGAGGACAACAGAAACAATCAATTGTAGTATTAAAACAACTAAAACTGATCCAATACTAAAAGCTAAAACTTTATAAATAGTATATATACACACACATTAAAAAAATAATTAAATAAAAATGAGAAATGCATATGACAAAATTTATAAACTTAACATTTAAATGAAAACAAAATAAAGCTACAAACAATTCAAAATATTAAGAGAACAAAAGGTATAAGAGTATAATATTGATTCTAACATAAAACTAAGTTAAACACCAAAAACAACTACGTGTATGTACACACACACAGACATATATGCACACACAGAGACACACATATCCATAAATTCAATATTATTTCATTTCCATGTAGTTTGTTGAAGTACTAAAATAACTAAAATTAAATCAAACTAAAAACTTAATAAATAACTTATACAGACATAATGGAAAAAACTAATAAAATGACAAACATTACTACAACTGTAACTGAAATTTAAATAGATAACATATACAAATCAAACTACATTAGTTTAACAGTAATCCTAAAAAAATAACTGTGCCAAACATACAAGTAAGAAATGGTTATAAAAACTGAAAGAGAAGTGAAACAAGTAATAGGAAAGAGAATAAATGAAAAGCGATACTTATCCCTTGCCGGTGTCCCTGTCCGGTGGAGTCACACGGTAGAGTTGATGGTCTTCACATGACGAGGGCTGCCGTGACCGCTGCCACGGTATAATAACCTTTGTCTAACAAATCACTAATTGAATTCAGCTGGACACACTTTCCTGTTAATCACAATAAATGGCCACGCAAGCGCAGACACTGACAAGGTACGCCATACAGTACGAGACCAAACGCGATTTCAGCACGTCTCCACTCAGTAAACAAAACAAGCCTTTCCTAGCAACGGCAACTGTGCTAAACACTAATGAGACAAGTAAATACACTTACGAGCTGCTTTTAACTTCCGCTGATGGACTGCTTCTCTCAAAGAGTATTTCTTACACCGTCTTCTGCTGGCGCTTGAACACAATTTCCTGTTAATCACAATAAATGGCCACGCAAGCGCAGACACTAACAAGGTACGCCATACAGTACGAGACCAAACACGATTTCAATACAAGTAAGAAAAGTGTCAGGAACAGTTGTATGTATTATTTGTGTAATTTTAGGGACTAAACTTAAACTAAGGCTTCTGAGCATAACATAAAATAAACAGAAACCAAGCAACAAACAAAATGTCTTTACATGCCCCGCTCGCCACTTACATTTGATCGTAATGCACAAGATCCATTTTAAGGGTAAGGAGAGTGACGTGTCAGTTTGAAATGGTACGGGAATATGGTGGATTGGATTTCCGAAATTCTCATTGGTCAGTATTTCCTCTTTCTTCTAACAGGAGCACAGGTACCCCGTCTCCCATGTCCCTGAGTCCATCTCCTGTCAGTTCGGTCAGCAGCGGCGCTGGAGTGATGGGCTCTTCCTCTGCCTCTGGAAGTGTGGCCATTCCCCAACGCATCCACCACATGGCAGCCAGTCATGTCAACATCACCAACAACATCCTGCGCAGCTATGAACACTGGGAAACCGCTGACAAGCTGGCCCAGGAAAGTCAAGGTAGTATGGTTTTCGAGCTGTATTTCAGGTTTTATTATTCAGTAGACAGTTTGTACAAACACTTGTTTTTCTGTAGACTACATATAACTGAGCGATAAATACATATATATGTATTTACAGTAATATTGTTGGTGATATTAAGCATCACTGTGAATATTGCATATATTTTAATTAACTTTTTATTTGGCCATGAAGTTTCCTAAAGACTGTGTAGTTTAATGAATTGGTTCAAAGCTCTGATTCAACAATTATAATATTTTTTAATCAAAACTTTATCTAATCTTGACAAAACACATTGTTTGAAAGGTCTGTATCTCAAGGTTCCATATTTGGTGGTTATTTTGTGACAGAAGAATTTTTGACAGAAATGTATACATTTGTGACAAGAAAGTGCATTGAAAAGATTCAATAGAGTTTGGGTGCAACCAAGTGGCTGTTTTTGTTATAGCTCGTTAAAAATCTCATCTTAAAAAACATTTTTGTAATATAAACTTCAAATTTGGAACATAACTTATTTAACAGTAATTTATTTATGGCTTTATATATGGCTTTGATTTTATAGAAATTTTAGATTCCAAAATATTTAATAAAATATTTATTTTTCATTAAATAAAAAATGTTTAGAACAGTACATTTCTTTACAGTAAACTCAAAGTGCATTTTAAATAATTCTATTTTAATCTTTTTTTTTTTTTTTTATGTGCTTAACAATAATTTATTTTCACTCTAAAATGGTTCACAGAATTCTCATGATTTTTCATATACTGAAATGATTTGGTAAAATATTTGTGGGCAAATGTTGGTTTTTACTGTGAATTGTTGGTGTTTATAAAAGAAAATGATTCATTTTCATTTTTTATATTCATTAAGTAACAGTTTGAAAGACATGCAAGATTATTGTAACACATTTTTCAAGAGTGTAAAGTTTGAGTGTTTCTACTTCCATATATATATATATATATATATATATATATATATATATATATATATATATACACACATATATACAGTGGGGAAAATAGTTATTTCATCCCCTGCTGATTTTGTAAGTTTGCCCACTTAAAAAAAAAAAAAAAAAGAAAAAAAGAAGGGTTTATCATTTTTATGGTAGGTTTATTTTAACTGATAGAGACAGATTATCAAACAAAAAATCCAGAAAAAGCAGCATACAAATGTAAAAAAAAAAAATTACATTTTAATAAGTCAAATAAGTATTTGATCCCCTACCAACCATCAGGAATTTTGGCTCCCACAGATTGGTTATGTGTACATGTGGAACACAGAATAGTCCTGTCACTTTAAGAAGATACTCCTAATTTCAGCTCGTTGTGTGTATAAAAGACACCTGTCCATAGAATTTGTATTTTTTTTTTTTAAGTGGGCAAACTTACAAAATCAGCAGGAGATCAAATAATTATTTTCCTCACTGTATATATATATATATATATATATATATATATATATATATATATATATGTGTGTGTGTTTATATATATATATATATATATATATACACATACACACACATACATATATATATATATATATATATATATATATATTATTGTCAAAGGTTTGTATCATTTTCAGCTATATCGTACATCAGTATTAGAGAGACAAAATTAGTTCTTCGCCTACCATTTTCGGGGCTTTTTTGTCTTGCATCATGAAACAATCACTGAAGTAAAGAATTACTTTTTCCCAAATTCTCCCAAAATCTCTCTCCTGCGGATAAATCTCATTTGTCTTCGCTGTCATATATCTCAGCGTTATATAAGAAATTCACCTCTCGCACTCGCAGCGTTATCAGTGACTCAATGTTTGATACGGCCCACCAGAGAAATGAAAAAGCCACTATGCTAATTGCATTTGAGATCTGATGTGGCTTGTCATTTCCTCTCTTTCTCTCTCTGTGTCCTCTGGAGGAGACTAATTAAAACGCTCTGAGACCCTGCGTGTTGTACGAGGTCTCCCCCGCCTCAGAAATCAGCCGTAATAAACTCTCTCTCAGCTTCCCCTCCTCACTGTCTTTCCTAGAAATGAATGCAGTTAGGTGCTGGTGGATACGAGCTTTGGTCAGAAAGATAGCGGGATTGGTTAATTATGACAGTATCAGTTCTGACTCTGTGGTCTGTTGTTGTCATCTGTTTGCTAATTGCAGTCAGTCATTAGTAGGAGGCAGTGATGTCATCAGATACCTCCGTTATCTTCAGGCTAAACTTAAGAAGATTCACCTTGATGAAGGAAAATTTAGTTAAAGATTAATTGTTATATATATATATATATATATATATAAAACTTGTAAGTGTTCAGTCAAGAGAAAATTATTATATAGCATGTTTATCATGTTAATGACATCTTTATTTTAGAATTATTATTCATACCTTCACAAAAATTCACAAAAATCTTACGGTTACATTTTTTTAGATAAATTTTTAATTCTTAAGAACTTTGTAACAGTGTTGCTAAGTGCAATTAAAAAAAAAACTTATATTTTCTAAAGAATGACTGTTTTTTCCTAAGAAAATGAAATGATTTTGGTGCTACACTCTAAAAAATGTTGGGTTAAAAACAACCCAACTTGGGTTATTTGGCAATCCAGCGCTGGGTAAATATTGAACAGAACACATGCTGGGTTATTTTGACCCAGCTGGTTGGGTTAAACGTTTTTACCCACCATGCTGGGTTGTTTAATTTAAGTCATCTGGGCCTATTGTTTAAAAATTATTATATTGTTGGCTTAAAATGGGCTGGAAAATAAAAACCACACACAGAATTACTATAGGCAACAGCAATAATCAAAAGATGAACATATAACACCAATGGACAAAATACAAGACAAACTGAATTTAATTGGGTGAATAAAGCATATTTTACAATATTACATACATTTAAACTCTCTCTAGCTGTGAGATGGCGTGACTGACTCCAAAACCTGCCCAAAAACAAACAGTGCTGAGATTAGAGAACATATTTTAACATTAAATTAAATTACACTCATTATTATAACGAATAAAATCCATTTATGTTACGCAAGGCAAAAGCGTTTCCAGTGCGAAATGACCGCTGCTGACGCAGCTGACTGACATCTCGTCCTTATGTTGCATTGCTTAAAATGATATAATTTACACCCCATTAAAGACTTTATAAATGAAATAAAATGTATGCAAACCTTTATTTCCCCAAAAGAGTGCACCAAATCGTCAGCGGTGGCGCTGAAAACCGCCCTCTCCTGTGGACTTAAAAAGCCCGTGCTCTCAGCATTTGCGTTGTTGAGAAGCTTCGTCAGAGACAGGGTCAACCCAGCGATTAGGTAGAAAAAAATAACCCAGCGTTAAAATGACTCAGCACCTGGGTAAAAATATTAAAAATAACCCAATAAAATGACCCAACAGGCTGAACCCAGCATTTGGGTTAAAAAAAAAAAAAAAACTGAATTTTTTAGAGTGTATCTGGTGTTATTGGGGTTTTTGCAGCAGACTCACTTTTCAACTCTGAAAAACACCCCAAAAACACTCTTTTTTACGCTATCTGCAAATGACCTTAATAATCATAGTAATGCGCCATTTATTTTAAAGAGTTTGTTGTTTCATTTGCATCTTTCTTGCTCTCTGTCTACAGTAAATGCATAGTTTTCAGTAAGGAAACAACATTTTGCAAGTGCTTTAAGACCTTCAAAATATATATATTATATATTTATATAGAGAGAGATAGAGATATACATTTTTTTTATGAAATATTCAAAAAAAAAAATCATGTTTGGCTCATTTTGGACTCGGATATGTATTGAGTAAAATAAGGTGTCAAAAATTATTTTTGTTAAATTATGTATGTAATTATATATGTGTCAAAAAAAAACTTATATATACATATACTCAGCATTCTCCACATGTCAGAAAAAGAATTTCTCAATTTTGTAATTAAACAAAAATGCAATAATAACATAGTAATAGCAACATTTTTCACATTCACTCATTAATGAGAAGTTGCTAATCAGATACAATATAGTTTTAGTTGAAAAAATATTAGGTTATGACTGTTTTATAAAACAACAATTCGAGTCGAGTCGAGTCGGACCCAGAATGTGAAAATCATACACAGATTTGTAATGCATTGTGAGGGTTAAGGGTTTATTTTTCTATGATTTTTAAAAGCATTCTTTTCTGGAATTCAAATTCTTCCTAAATTCTGTCTTCAGAACAGTCTTAAAAAGATAAGAACATTTTTAATACAAAATATTCTTAATACTTTATACTTAATTTTGAAAATAAACAGAAAATAGCAAGGTTTTTTTAATGAATAAAGGCAGGATTCAGTTTTCCACTTTTTAGATCACTCTAAAATACAATCACTGGCAAAACAATATATATATATATATATATATATATATATATATATATATATATAAAATATCTAGTTTCTAAACAACTGTATTTTATCTGAATACATGACTACTTTTGGATGCTGTCAACGAACCCATTTTGGGGTCAAGATATTGTAGTTAGTCTGCCAGCAAGTTGCATCTACTTTATTGTTGGTTTTTGCTGTCAATGGCACATAAAAAAAAATGGCACTCAATGTAAAAAAGGTTAGCAACACCTGTTATATATAATTTACTGTAGTCATATGTAAAAAACAATGTTGGCCCCTTGTTGCCAATCGCTCTGTGTGTCTCTCTCTGTTCTGACAGAGTTCTTTCTGGAGCTGGACTCAGTGATGGAACCGTTGACGCAGCACAGCAGCATGACAGAACTGGTGCGCTACATACGCCAAGGATTGCACTGGCTTCGGCTGGAGGCCCATTTGTTATAGTGCTGGCGCTTCCACTGTGCTCTTCCTTTCTCTCTGTCTTTCTCTCTCTCACTCTCTTCCCCACCGTTCATCACTACCTCCACCATCTTTGCCATCTACAAGTGTCCCGAACCCTGAGGGAAGTCGGCAGTTAACCACTAGCGAGCCTCAGAACTGTGAGTTATTCCCTGGAGGGTGCCATGTCCTCGTTCCAGCTTGATTCCTGTAGAGCGCGTCAGGAAAGACTCGAGATGTCGTAGAAGGCGGATCTGCATCGCATCACAGCACTACGGGAGGCCAAATTTATGCATCTTTTACAAGAACATGGTAGCAGTGGGCAAGTTAACAATATTGTTGAAGAAAAATTCAGCTGGTGACCACTGTGATGTGGGCCAGGCAAATTTAATTTGCTTTGTAAGGCAGGAGAGGCCAGAAACACACTTTACGCAAGTACGCAAAGATAAAGTAGGTATGAATGCTTGATCATCATATTGCAATTACGAAATACACATGAACATTCTTAAAGTGTGATACTGTGTGTGGCACATAAGCGGCAATAGAGTTAACTTCAAATGTCTGTGGGTCAATAACATTAAGTTTTGCTCCCAATTTACTCACAAGATATATTGAAAATGCAATTTATACTTCAAGGGACATTTTGAAGGAACAAAACTAATTTTGAGCAGAAATGTCAGGGTGATACAATTGTCCTTATTTAATAATGAAAAAATAAATTACATAAGAATGAATGAAATAAGAATGAAATTCTTAAAAAAAAAAAAAAATATATATATATATATATATATATATATATATATATATATATATATATATATATATATATATATATATTTTTTTTTTTTTTTTTTTTTTTTTTTTTTTTTCTTTAAAAAAAAAATACTTTTTAATACTTTTATTCAGCAAGGACACATTAAATTTATCAAAAGTCACAATAAAGACATTTATAATGTTACAAAGGATTGATATTTCCTAATTCCTGGTCCTGTTTTTGTTTTGATTTTTTTTTTTTTAATTATTTAAAATTATCAAAATATCCTAATATATGTATGTCATGGTTTCAACAAAAATATGAAGCAGCACAACTGTTGTTTTTTTTTTGTTTGTTTTTTTTTTTAAATGATGCTGAAAATTCAGCTTTACCATCACAGAAAATACAATTTTAAATTACATATTAAAATATATAAAAATAGAAAACAGTTATTCTAAATTGTAATAATATTCCAGAATATTACAGTTTTTACTGTATTTTTGATCAAATAAATGTAGCCTTGGTGAACATAAGACACTTAAAAAAAAAAAAAAAAAAAAAATTCAAAGTCTTACCAACCCCGAACCTTTAAACAATCATGCATATATTTATGCATTTGCTTCACCGCTTATTAACTCTTTCCCTGCCAGCATTTTTGAAAAAAGTTGACAGCCACCGCCAGCGTTTTTGCTGATTTTCATTAAAATTTCATGACCCCCAGAATGTTTCGCTGTGTGAATATCTGAACATGCAGTACATCAAAATCAGACTCTCTTCTTTCAAACAAACAAACAAAAAAAAAAAAACTGTTTTATTCTAGCTTAAGGCATTGTTTTTTTATCAACACTTGAATGTAGGTAGGTTTCATAAAAAAAAGCAACATTTTGACCAAAAAGCTGAGAAAATTGCATTTTTATCAGATACTACATCTGGATCATATTCAGTAATATTATCAAAGCAAAGATGCAGTAGATGACTTCCATCAGTACTCTCAAAGCTTGCACAGGCCTTTACCACTTTCTGGATTGACATTTCACTCTGTAACATTAGGCAGTTTTCATTTATATGCGGTTAGTGTTTATGATCGCATTATTTTTCATATTCATATGCTTACATATGAGATCACTCGTTTCTGCGTCTTCCTGGTCTGTGTTTTTGATCAGCACTTTCTAGACTCATTCAGGAGATGCGTGATAGCGCCCCCTAGCATTTAACAGTGAAAACACGGAAACCCTGAAAATTCCATGTTTGGCAGGGAAGCGTTGTCTCATGAACGGAAAATTGTGTGTTTGGTGGGGAAAGAGTTAATATTTGACAAAAAACAACAACAACATAAAATAGGAAAAAATATCACACAAAGAACCCTTCATCTCATTATTTAAATTGATATCTAAATACTTTCTTTACTAGATGATCAAACTGATGTTGTTAGCTAAACTATGAGAGAAGTTTCCATTCCTTCTCCTGGAAGGCTCTGGAACAGGACTGGACATGTTTGGTTTACTCTGATAGCTGCTATAGCGCCCCTTGTGGCGTTGCTGAGAATACACACACTGGCTGTTGAATTATGAATTGTGCTCTGACAGCTTTCAGAACACAACACATGAATCCAACTCGTGTAGCTGCTGTTCATGTACTTGCGTAGAGTATATTTCAGGCCCTATCTCTGCGAGATTGAGATACACAGGAATTAGAGTACAGATAAATGAGCTGTTAACACTGCATTCATCTCAAACGCATATATTCACCCCATCTGAAGATTCACATGTGTCCATTTGAAACCGTGCTTATCTGTCGAGGCTTTTGTGATGACTGTAAGGGACGGGTACGGTAGTCATCTATTCTCTCAAACATCACCGTCTTTCTATTTTACTGTGGAACCGTGACAGCTGGCGTCAGTTTGAGCAGTATGATAGGCTCGTTGGCTTCGCTCCAAAGCTGCGTTCTCTGAGACAGACTTCATGTCTTGTGTTCACAGCGTCAATGGCTGATGGGAGATTTCCCTGTGCAGTTAACTTATACATATGCACATATGACAGATTGATATCTTCTGAAGGTGGTATCAAAGAATCTTAAAGATTTCTTTCCAATATGTACCATAACTGTTCGGTGTTTGTTCAATTTTGCATGTTAATGCAGAGAGGTAGAGGTAGAACTGAGAGACATCAGCGTATTTCATGAGCACTATGAAGAATCGATGTGTTTTTTCCAGTTTTTTTTTTTTTTTTTTTTTTTGGTTGATTCCAGCATCTATAGGGCTGGCTTGATAACATTTAACATTAAGTTGTTATCTGTAGAGAGTTTATTAATGCTTGTACTTTATTACATTACATTTTCCTATCTCCAGAGACACTCCCAAACAAGCAAGGTCAGAATTTTGCGGCCTAAATAAATGCATCATGTGATCCAATCACAAACCTTTTTTAATCAAATGTTAATTTTCCATGCATAAACTCTTTACTGATGAATTTAATGTTAAAATATCATGTGGAATTGTTTATAACCTATCAGTGAGATACAAACTGTTTCTTCTTGCTGGTCTGTTCATAAATGTAGGTATTTGTGTGTGTGTGTGTGTGTGTGTGTGTGTGTGTGGAGCAGATTTTCATTGGCAGGGTGTGTTCATTGTATTGTAAAGCTTCATATATCTGTCGGTCTATCACGTGAATGTGAGCGAGAGATGGGATGTATGTGTGAAATAGACATTTCACTAAGATTATTCAAAAGTGCCTGCGTATCCAATGGAAATTTATTAGAGTCTATATTTAAGGATGACAATGGATCTGAATGATTTTCCATACCATATTGGTATATCCAATTTTTCTGTTTTCATAACATGATTATTTATTTATTTTCTTTGTAAAAATGGCGGTTGTGATACCTGTTTTTCGCTTTAATGTTCAAGTACATTTCAGATTTTCATTTTTCTGCTCTGATGATGATAGAAAATGACTTACAAGTGAATGACGTCCAAGTGCATTTGAATTCTTTATAATGTTGTACAGCTGAATATACAGTACATTACATCATACAAGTTTCTCATTACCTCCACGGATGTTTCCTAGGCAATTTTCACATAACGTAGCGAGAAATGCTTACTGTCCAATAATGGTTTAAAGTGCAATACTCAGTGTAGCACACCAATAGCAATACATCAGGATAAAGTATACAAAACTTCTTACAACCAAATTAATTATGGAGCAAAAGTAAGTCAGAGTGAGTTTTTGTTGGAAGCCTTTATTCACTTCATGGACTTCCTTTGATGCAAGGCAAAAGTATCATTATGCAAATAGTGAAATTCTCCTTCCCATGAACAATATTACCAGCTGTTTTCTTACTTGTATAGAGTGGGTTTCTAAAATGTGTGTGGTTTCTGTCGCATCTGTTGCTGTGCTTGTTTGAGTTATGCCAGTCTGGCAAAGAAATCTGTGGCCCTCTGGCAGTTCATCAGAAACCAGCAGCACTGACTTAATCTAGCAGTGAAGTAAACAACCTGCTCTGCCTATTAGATGCACCTCTAATGCCCCCAGTTTGTCTTGCAATGAAAACAACAATTGTATTCTTTCTATAGCTTTTTGCTCGCTTTATATGCTCTTCCTGACTTGGGACTAAAGCAAGTGGGGAAATAAATTTGGTCCAATACTCTGCAAGTACCTGTTCAGGCTTGTTTTTTTTTTTTTTTTTTTTTTTTTTAAAATGGTCTTTTTGATTTATTAGATTGTTACAAATTAGTTATTACAATGCAATAATGAGAAAAAGTCCACAGATGTTTCAAGGAGTTTATATTTCTTTTCAGTCTGATTAATAGTAGGTAGAAACATTACCAATATGGCAGTTTACAGAGATATAATGCACTTCTTATTATACAAATATCTCTTTATTATTATTTTTAAAGTTTTAACTTTAAATAAGTGCATTGAACAAATACTGACCAAGCCAGGGCAAATAAATAATTATTGTAATCACGTATTCTAGAATATAAACTAAAAATATAAATGTTGTTGTTTTTACAAAATTTTATGATGAATAATGGTCTGAATATCTATACATGCAGTTTTGTTGCAATCAGAAATCACATTCATTGGCCAAATGTACAGTATAGAGCCTAAATCATCAAGGATGTCCATAAAAGTGCCACAAAAAATCATCTCAATACTGGGACACATAACATCCTTTTGCAAGGGATTTAATATATATGATGTTGCTTATATTGACCTTAGTAATATTTAATTTATTTTAGGACCTCACTGTATTGTACTAATTTGAAACAAACATTTGAAACTGTCTGAGAAACTTATTGACTATATGTGACCCTGGACCACAAAACCAGTCATAAGGGTAGTTTTTTATGGTTTATTAGGATAGGACAATATTTGGCCGAGATACAAATATTTGAAAATCTGGAATCTGAGGGTGCAAAAAAAATCGAAATATTGAGAAAATCACCTTTAAAGTTGTTCAAATTAAGTTCTTAGCCATGCATATTACTAATCAAAAATTAAGTTTTATATTTTTTCAGTAGGAAATTTACCAAATATCTGCTTAGAACATAATCTTAATATCCTAATGATTTTTGGCATAAAAGAAAAATCGATAATTTTGACCCATACAATGTATTGTTGGCTATTGCTACAAATATACCCATGCTACTTAAGACTGGTTTTGTGCTCCAGGGTCACATATCAGTTAAAAAGGGTCACAAATACAACTATGCTGTTTGATTTTATCATTTAGCATTTACATTTGCTGCCGAACCATTCAGACCTCTGCTTTAACAAAGCTTGAAGGTGTTTACTTTTTAAATAATGACACGTCTTTACCCCGCGTCTTTCTGAGGTATAAAGAGGTCGCTTTGATTCTTTGTGCCTCTGAATAAGCTCTACAACGATGAAAAAGCCTATCAGGAAGAACAATCTCCAATTAAAGCAGGCTCAGCTGGAGGCTTTCTATTTGCTCGGCAAATTAAACATGTAAATAGATCTTTGTTACCGTAAAACACCACATCATGTCGTCAATTAAAGATCTTCCAATTCCCATGCTGATTAACAGGCGTCATGTACCGTAGTACGTTTAAAGGACCAACGGTGGCGCTTATAAACAAAATACATCCAAAAGCCTTGATTTGTATTAAACTTGAGCACTTCTCTGATCAAAAAGGTATGAATATTTTGCTATAACACAAGTTTACTGATTCCATTTATTGCCTATGGACCATAAAAATGTCATTGTATTTAAACGAACACGTTACAAAGTCAGTTTCTAACTTCATCAGAGATTTCTTTTTTTAAATACCTTGTTGCAAATGCCTTGTTATACTAATGTAAACTGTAGAGAATCAAAGAACAGTTATTTACAGTCTTGTTCTGTCCGTTTGTCTTTCTCTGTACAGTATAAGGTTGTGCTCCATGATTTGTCTTCTTGAGATTGTAATTACATCAAGGTGTTGCATTTGACCCTGAAACCCATCCACAGCTTTGAATCTATGAAGATATGCAACATCTCTCATTGCTTCCATGTCATTTGAGTCTGCCTTTCTGCTACGTTCTACATTTTCAGTTAAATCACCAACTGGAGAATCTTATTGAATCAGAGTGTACAAATGAGTAACACTACAATGGGTTTCTCACAGAAGAAAGGTATTTACACAACAAGGCAATACTTACTTAGGGTGGATTGTTAGAAGCCATTGAAGTAACCAAATGAAAGGCAGTGTATTTGAGTAGATTGGTGGCATAGAAAGATGTATATGCCAGAGCTTGTCTGGGTCACTACTGGCAAAATCTAAAACTGAAATTGGAGCAATGTCCCAAAGAGCAGTTAATCTCGATTGAGCCTTATGGGAAATTATAGCATTTCCTTTCCTAGTGGTTTCAGAAATGCAGCCATCATACTGTTATTTAAGGAAAGTTTCAAGGTTTCATTTTGATAAAATATGCAAACTGATTTATGTGGAGAAAAAAAAAAAAAAACTTAATGGCAAAGAAAAACAAGTTTCTTACGAGTTTTAATGCAGCATGACTCTTTCTACCAAGTAACTGGCATAATCAAAGTTGCGTTTAATTAATACTCGATTTCAAAGACGTCAGTATTGTTATATGTTGTAGACATATTTAAACCTATCAGAAAGCAGTTCTGTGAAACTTGCGCTTTATAGAAATGCCTCAATGCTACCTATTGCCTAAAAGTATGTTGGTTTGATGTCAGGAAAGACCAGGATTTCTACTTCAAGTAAAGGGCCTTTATCTTATGAAGGTACTGGCTGTTGGCAAAGTTGTACACATTACTTGCAATGACAGAAGATTTCAATGTTCTGGCATGCTGTAGAATTTAGGTTTTTGTTTTGTTCCTTTTTTTGTACAGAGCAGGTAACCTGCAGTGCTTTGAATTTATACATTGTATAGTTGTACGAATTCATTTTCAAATGGGTTATGTATCAAAATCCTTCCTGCCTGGTTAGCTTTGTATTCCCGATGTGTTGCACAAGTCCAGCGTTTTTTTTTTTTTTTCTTATTCTTTTTTTTTTTAGCTATTGTATGTTTATTTTATAATAAAATTGTCAAACGTAATGAACAAAACTGAGATGTAGTTATGTTGTTTTTAAATGTTTAATGTCTGTATAAAAATGATGAATAAAAATGGTATGAGCCAAATTCAAAAAAAAAAAAAGTTTCAAAGAATTTCTGACCAAACATGACTGAATTTGGGTTTTCCATCTCTTAAATGGTCATAAATGTCACAGAAACCTCCTCAACCTCTGAATAAACAAGACGTGCATTAGCAAAGCATCATTGTAAGTGGAAGGAACGCATGACTCGTAATGGGAGATGAACTGCATGGAAATTAATTTTAAATGGTGAAATTTAACATCTTTTTATTTGTCATCTTGTACTGTATGAGACATGAAATACTATTGGATATGACAACTGACCACATTAACCTTAAACCACCCCAGTAAATAGAAATATGTTTCCCAGGACAGACCCAGTGAACTGAAAAATAGACCATGATGCAATGGCTTTGTTGGTGTTCACCAAATGTAGAAGGAGAACATTTAAATTTATTGCATGTGTTTCCCTCATGAACTAAATTCTAAAGATCATATATACATGACATATTTTCATTTAAATTAGACTGTGGTTACTGGGCCTCATAACAGCATTCTGCTTGAATATAATGCCCTCTTATTTATTCATCACTGGGAAAATTTACATGCTCAGACATGTCTTATTAATTTATGAGTCTCTTCGTGTGCGGGGAAGCGCTACAATTCTGTAATTTAAGCCATAAGTTAATACACCTTTAATATAATAATGTGCCTAATAAAATACACCTTTATTTCATATTTTTAGCCATGGGTTCCTCCCATTAAATAATGCTCCAAATTATGTGTCAAAAAGACTTTTATTTACTTAATATGAGCTTTTCATTTCTTCCTGGCACTGAGCCACCTCCTTGACAGTTAAGATTTATTGATTTAATTGCCTAAGGTAACCATGCAATAAAATCATTGCAAAGATAAATTTCCATGGCGCTGTGCACAATCAAGGTAATTTTTCAGACACTATGGCTACATGTCTTCAGGTTACAGGTGCAAATTTATAAGTCAGAGTCCCTCATTACCAAGGGACAGTTTTAGCAGTGAAAGGTGTAATAGTTTCCTGAGTGATTGTTTCCAAAACGGAGCATTTCAATGGCGAGGTAAATTTATAACATGAGCAAAAACTGATTGTGTTTCTCTTTAGGATGCAGAAATGTGCTAGTTATGAGCAATTTTTGAGCTCTTGCAATTTGTTACAAACTATAAAAGCAAATTAGTCAGTTTGAGACATATTCTGTCTCATCAGTCGTTTTGTTATATTTGGGATCTGACTGATAAAAGGATAGATCAACCAAGAATGATAATTCTGTCATCATTTACTCATCGTCATTTCGTTCCACGCCTGTATGAGTTTCTTCTGTGGAGTGCAAAAGATGTTTAGCTGAATGTCTGAGCTGCTCTCTTTCATAAAATGACAGTGTATGGGGACCAGCTTCGTAAAGAAAAATAAATCAATATTGCATTCAATTATTCTGCCTATGCTTTTATACAAAGTGGCATACAACTGAGAAACATCAACATAAATGTATCATATGAGAGTCAAAAATTTTCTATGGAAGCCCATTTCCGCCACTGAATAAAAAAATAAATAAAAGGTAATTGCGAGGTTTTTTGTTTGTTTGTTTGTTTGTTTGTTTTGTTTTTTTTTTTTCTCACAATTCTGACTTTTATCTTAGAATTGCGTGATATACTCACAGTTCAGAGTTTATATAATCTAAGGTATATCAATTAACATTTCTGAGAAAAATTCTTATTTCTTTCAATTGCGAGTTTATATCCCACTATTCTGACTTTATATCTCGCAATTGTGAGTTTTATATCTTTGTAAAAAAAGTCAGAGTTGTGAGATAAATGTCGCAATTACCTTTTTTTTTTTTAATTCTATTCAGTGGCAGAAACAGGCTTCCATAATATTCACAGTACTACAAATGCAAAGTAAGATAAGAGTATGACAGAGTGAGCTGTTCCTTTAATATCTTTAAAAAAAAATTAAAAATTCTGTGTGCAACAGTCAATCACTGTTTGCGGATGCCGTTGAAATGAATGAGTGAATAGTGCCTCATCCTATCTGTGGCAAAATTGTCTGTGACTTCTATTATAAAACAGTATTATTGTGTGTATGTGAATATATATCAGTCCAAACTAATGTTAATAGCAAACATGATGAAGATTAATTTATTTTTAAGGCAAGAGTGGGTATGGCCATTTGTATGGTAATCTGAATCTGCAAGACATCTAGTGTCATTAGATTCCAATTGTTTTAGCTTCTATACAAATCATATTACATATATTATTTAAACTAAACTACCTACAGATGCTTTAATATTACGAAAGCTGATTATAAACCGCATTTTAACTCCACCATGATAAATGTTAAATTACTTTATAGTTTCAGATTCTTAGAGACCCATTATACATTATATGCAAACCCTTGCCAGTATTACATTTATTAGCTTTGTATTATAGTATTTTACTTATGTTGCTAGCATTTGTAATAGAGCATATCAGTGTTAAAGGTTCAATAATGTGATCAGTTCAGTGAAGCATATTAAAATGATTTGATGTGAAAATAAGAGGTTAAATTTAAATTTACTATGCATATTTATTTTTACACGTAACCTAAGGCCTTTGAGATCCTGACCATAAAGGCAGTAAAATCAATCTAAACACAACATCAGGGTTAAACGATTTAAACTAACTTGAAAGCTAAGGAAAGATCTTATCCTTAAGGGATCGGTGAATTTCCACTTGTAATTTTATAGTTTTATTTCTGTTTTACACCAATCAGATTATTTTCATGAACTTCCTTAACCATTTTGAGTGCAGGTGTAACAAGTCAATCCCAATTATGTCACTTCATTGCCCAAAGGATCAGATAACAATATAGACCAGGTAACTGTCAAGAAAATTTCACACATCCGAATTGTGCTGTTGCAGTGTTAAAGATTTTGTGCTTTTCTGTAGCACACAAACACCTTCAGCCATCCTCTCAAAAGTGTGATACCTGGAGAAAAACATAGTTTTAAAGGAATGAGTGCACTGTTTTACATCTCTTTCCCAAGTGTTCCTCATTGTTTTTGTTGGTTCCCTAAATAAGATTCAGGCTGCTTGAGAACCATTTATTTTAAATTAGAACTTGCTCATTACCAATATCTGATTGTGAAATGTTTACTTTTTAAATTAGTTTTACTATTTATATAAATGGGTTACTATAAAATCCATGAAAAAAACAAAACAATTATAACAATTGCCTGAGCGCTGAACTCCTACATGATTAGACTTTTTTATCTCTTGAAGTCAGTTTATTTGACAGTCGACATATTTAGCAGACATTTTTAGAAATACTATCTACAATTATGCGATTTTTCTTCCTTCCCGTCTTGCTGTTCTTCTGCTCAGCAGTATTGACTTAAGTATGTTAGCTGCTTAATTAAATGATTCTTGATTAAAGCCAGAGCCTGGTGAGAACAGCACATCACATTTCACTGCTTTATAATTGGCTGCTTGTTACATACGCTCAGGCTGTGATGTGCAGAGGGCAAAATTTATTAGATTTCACTTGCATCTCTTAGTTGAGCAATTAGACAGTGTACATGCGATAGACTTTATGAGTTAGACCAAAGGAAACCCTATCTTTTTTTTTTTTTTTATGTGGAATGCTTTGGAAGGTGTTGGCAGAGTTTACAGCATTTATTTCCCAGGTATTCCACATGTAGAGAGTGCAAACACATGAATAAAGACTCTACTGTTTGCTCTAAAAGACTAATAAAGTATTGCATTTATCAGTATATATACATATATATATATACAGTGGGTACGGAAAGTATTCAGACCCCCTTCACTTTTTTCAATTTTGTTATGTTGCAGTCTGATACTACAATTGTTTAAATTCTTTTTTTTTCTCATTACTCTACACTCTGTCCTTTATAATGACAAAGTGAAAACAGAATTTTAGAAATGTTTGTAAATTTATTAAAAAGAAAAAACTGAAATATCACATTTACATAAGTATTCAGACCCTTTACTCAGTACTTAGCTGAAGCACCTTTGGCAGCAATTACAGCCTCAAGTCTTTTTGGGTATGACACAACAAGCTTCGCACAACTGGATTGGGGGAATTTCTGCCATTCTTCTTTGCAAATCCTCTCAAGCTCGGTCAAGTTGGATGGGGACCGTCTGTTGACAGCCTTTTTCAGGTCTCTCCAGAGATGTTGAATAGGGTTCAAGTCAGGGCTCTGGCTGGGTCACTCTAGGACATTCACAGAGTTGTCCCTAAGCCACTCCTGTGTTGCCTTGGCTGTGTGCTTAGGGTCATTGTCATGTTAGAAGGTGAACCTTCGGCCCAGTCTGAGGTTCTGAATGCTCTAGACTCGGTTTTCATTAAGGCTATCTCAAAATTTTGGTGCATTGAGCTTTTCTTCTTCTCTGATGAGTTCCTCAGTCCCTGCCGCTGAAAAACAGCCCAACAGCATGAGGCTGCTACCACCACACTTTACTTTTGGGATGGTACTCTGCAGGTGATGAGAAGAGCCGGTTTCCTTCAAACATGATGCTTAGAATTGAAGTTCATCAGACCAGGTAATCTTGTTTCTCAGAGTCTGAGGGTCCTTTAGGTGCTTTATTGCAAATTCCAAGTGTGTTTTCATGTGTCTTCACTGAGGAGAGGATTGAGTTTGGCCACACTCCCATAAAGCCCAGATCGGTGGAGTGTTGCAGTGATGTTTGTCCTTCTGTAGGTTTCTCCCATCTGCATATATGATCATGGAGCTCAACTAGAGTGACCACCAGGTTCTTGGTCACCAGTCTAGACAAGCCCCTTCTCCATCAATTGCTCAGTTTGGGTGGGGACCAGCTCTTGGAAGAGTCCTGGTTGTGCCAAACTTCTTCCATTTGAGAATTATGGAAGCCACTGTGCTCTTGGGAACCTTCAGTGCAGCAGAATTTTTTTTGTAGCCTTCCTCAGATCTGTGCCTCAATACAATCCTGTGTCTGAGCTCTGCAGGCAGTTCCTTTGACCTCGTGGCTTGGTTTTCGCTCTGATATGCATTATCAGCTGTGAGGCCTTTTACAGAGAGGTGTGTGCCTTTCCAAATCATGTCCAATCAATTTAATTTACCACAGGCGGACTCCAATCAAGGTGTAGAAACATCTCTGCAATGATCAAGAGACATGGGAGGCACCTGAGCGAAATTTCAAGTGTTGTTGCAAAGGGTCTGAATACTTATGTAAATCTGATATTTCAGGTTTTTCTTTTTAATAAATTTACAGACATTTCTAAAATTCTGTTTTCACTTCATCATTATGAGGTACAGAGTGTAGATTAATGAGAAAAAAAATGAATTTAAACAATCGTAGTATCAGGCTGCAACGTAACAAAATTGAAAAAAGTGAAGGGGGTCTGAATACTTTCCGTACCCACTGTATATATATAATATTGTAAGAATTTTCTTACAATCTTTACAATTTTAATCTTACAATTTTATTGTAAGAAAACAATGTAAATGTTCTTCATAATTCCAACTTTAGTGTCCCACGGAAGAAAGTAAGTCATATGGGTTTGGAATAACATGAGGGTCAGTATAAATGGGTGAGCAATCCAAGTTTTTATACTTTTGTGTTTATATGATTGTTAAATTGTGTATGATGTCAGATACTGGGCATAATGGAGGTCCTATGGTTCTAATAGGCTAGATGTTGGTTCATTTAGACAGATTTCGCCAGAAATAAGCTCCTGTAAAAGGACTGTTCTCTTGCCTGCTGTCAGACACCACAGTCCAGGTTGCTCTTGACAGTCTGTCACGGCCCGGAAAGCCTGGAAAATTTAAGAGCAATTTCGTAAGAGCAAGATACATTTATCTCAACTGCTCTAATATAATGAATAAAGTGTCCTGTTAGGATCAGCAAAGCATAGCAGTCTATATACTATATTGTTATTATGTAGTGTTAACCCACATCAGAATATACATTAATAATCAAAAATCACACTTGTGCAATAGTTAGAGAAAACTAGGTCATTAGTGGTGTTTGTTTTACCACAATTTGTGATGATACCTCAAACTTTATGGGTTATGAGAATAGGTGTTTAGTTCACCCAAAAATGAAAATTCTGTCATTAATTACTCACCCTCATGTCGTCCCAAAAGCCATAAGGCCTTCGTTCATCTTTGATTAAGATTAAGATATTTTTTATGAAATCCTAGAGCTTTCTGAACCTGCATAGACAGCAACGCAACTGACACGTTCAAGACCCAGAAAGGTAGTAAAGACATTGTTAAAATAGTACATGTGACTTCAGTGGTTCAAGCGTAATTTTATGAAGCTACGAGAATACTTTTTTGTGCGCATAGAAAACAAAAATAACAACTTTATTCAACAATTTCTTTTCTTCCGTATCAGTCTTCAACATGCGTTCACAAGAGTACCACGACGCATTTGCGCACAAAAAGTATTCTCGTAGCTTCATAAAACACTTTAGACTCAAACTATTCCAGACAGCTAAAATAAATTCATTCAGTGTAAAAAGAAAATTTTTTTTTTTTAATTAATAAGTATTAAAGCAAAAATAATCTAAATATTGCTGTTATTGTGCTCTTAATTTAGATGTAGTGCATTTTTAAGTGCTACAAATGCATCTGTAAGGGTTGGTCAGTATAATTATGTATGTAATGCCAAACCTGCAGAGGGAGCCTTCACCTGAGTACTGACTGTGCTCCACTCCCTCTGCTTCCTCTGCACTCATTTCCTGTTGGACTGCTTTATAACCAGAGACCATACTTGTACTCATTGCGAAGTATTGCCAGTTTACCTGCCTTACCGAGCATTATTTCCTGTTTATTCCTGCCTGACTACTGTGTATGATTCTCCCTGGTTCTCTGTTTTTCGATAATCTGGATTATCCCTTTTGTTTTGGTTACCTGATCAGACTGATGTTTTTGCTTGGACCTATTGCCTGTCTACTCACTCTTGCCTTTTGGAATTCCCTTTTGTATTTTGATAGATCGGACTGCTACTTTGGTTTTGACCCTCTGCCTGCCTACTCGTATTTGTTTGTGGTAACTGTCTTTAATAAACTTCCGCACATGGATTCTCACTCGGCCTCAGCGTCCTCGTTACAATGTAATGTTTTTCACTGTTAAGATCTTATTAAAAAGTTATCACAATTTAGTTTTTATGTTTTAATTTTTGTCTGTAACAATTTTTGCTGTTTTGTTCTTAAACTTTGATTTAATATACCAATGTTATAAACTATTATTTAACATTCACAAATCTAATTATAATCAAGCTGTGAAATATTACAGATATCAAAGTACTGTTACTCTTTCTTCTGTATTACTGTTCACACATACCTTTTTCTAAAAGATGACAGATTTAAAGCAGTCTGTGTGTTATGATGGAAAATGAGAAAAACATTACTATTATCTCCAGTCTCCCATAATTAATGTGTAGTTACAGTATTCCATGCTTGTTATTACTATAGTAATTAATTGTAATAGCATGGTGTGTGACATTCTAATTGAATATCTTTGTCCTGCAGTAATACAATGGCATGGCAACTGAAAGTAAACAGTTATAAATAAGCACATCTTTTCATTTCTGATGGATCATTTCCGTCTAATTGCTTCCCAGGAGTGAATCCGTGTTGTATGGACACATTTGGGTGAGGTGGGAGGAATCTTCCCCGTGTGTTAAGGGGAAGCGGTTCAACACGCTCCAGTGACAGCATGTCTGTCACAATACAAACGGCCTCTGCCGTACATCAAGCAGGCAGCCTGACTTAAGGACGCGACTATCGTCTGGCTTTTATTACGCACTGCACTTGACAAAGAACAGCATTCTCCCCTGGAATTCACAGCCGCCTCGCTCCACAATATGTGTTGTGCTTCCCCAAGGTTATAATAAGAATTTATTCTCCCCCTCCCTCTGTTGGCAGATTGGAGGGAAGGCGATGATGTATGAGCCATCGCGTGTTATTTATTTGCCAAACTCTCCCAGATGTGGGGCTATCATTTATCTACTGACAAATCAAACCTTCCAAACAACCTCTGCTGTGACCCCAGCCGGAGCGGAGCAGTGCTGCTGGTATACACACACACACACACACACACACACACACTGATACTTCTGCTGTGACCCAAGCCAGAGCACAGGCACCGGCTGGTCAGGACACACACACACACACACACACACACGTCTCATGCTCATGCACAACAACAACATGCACAGCTTCAAATCTTCTTAAGATATATTGAAAACTGGGGCTAGCTGTAAAATATTTTACTCTAGTGAATATGTAGTCTCAGTGCAGTTTTATTTATGAAAATTAATATCTGGACAGGCACATACCTTACAGTCTTGATAGTCTGATATTGCTCGGGAAAAAAGACACAGCTCAGTGAACATGTTTCAGGCATGTTGCCACACAGTATAAAGTAAGCTGTCACAATGGAATTTATCAAATTTATAGGTTATAGGTTTTCCACAAAAAAATTCGTAGTAAAACAATTATGAAACACAAAACCCCAAACAAAATGACGCATATAAAACTGTTAATCTAATGCTCTGACCAAAAAAAAAAAAAAAAAAGAAGGAAATTCATGAATTAAACTAAATGGACATTTAAAACAACTTGTCACAATAAATGTGACAATTTGACATGTCCTCACATCAACTGCTACAAAAATATGATGATACAACTTTATGATGTGAAAAATGAGTACATTTAATCATATTTTAAAGAGAATATAGAAGATTGTGGAAATAATATATGTAAGATACAGTATTAATATGTATGGAAATAGTAATAATGTAATGTTCAGACAATTAGTGGCATGTTAAATTGAATTAAATGAAAATGTATTTTAGTTTATATTAATATTTTAAATATGGTTAAAATGTACTGCTGACAAGCATTTATGATGAACTAAAATATACTTTAATGTGAAGTCTAATGAAACGTGTCATATTTTTTAATATATTTGTAATTAAACATTTTTAATGATGTTCTAATTTAAAATACCTTCAGTGTAATGTCAAATAACACATTACAGAAAATTATAATCAAGTACTTTGCATATTATACTATACTGTTAGTCAACAGATCAAAATAGATGTGCTTCTTTAAAGCATGACAAAAGATTATCAAAACATAATAAACAATTATTACAAAGTGCACTTTTTATTATTTTATTTATTTATTTATTTATTTATTTATTTATTTATTTATTTATTTATGTATTTATGTATTTATGTTAAGAACGGTCATAAAAATGTACTCTTTTTAAGAGTGCTAGCCTTTTTTTATTTTATTAATATAAATGCAAGTACCCTACAGTTTTTAAAAAGTAAACTTTTAAGATTTGAAGTACTCTACGAGTCCACATTCAATAAAATTAAGCTCACTTTTTCTCACATGATTGTAATTATACTAAATATTCTAATTTTGTAAATTTTCTAACTAAAAGCCAAAATATAAAACCATTGCAAAGCAAAATGAACATTTGTGTAATTGTTTCAAAATGTTATAATTACTTAAATTTAGCTCTTGTGACGACGTATACATCCCATACACAAACACACACACACCTACAATAAGCATCTTCTACTAAACACTAACAGAGAGCTAAAGAGATCCAAACACACACTCATATGCACAAACTTTTATTGTACAACTTACAAGAGAAAACAATTGTATAGATCATTTTAGAACACCATATTCCTTAATTTTACGCTGCATTCAGGCACAATGAGCCACTCTGTGATTCTGTGCATTCATCTAACCGTAGTTATACTGCTGCTCGGTGTCGGCTTTGTCCCAGTCAGCATATCTCGGCAGGACATTAGGGTCCTCCCTGATGGGGTCTCCAGTGACCTCCGCTGCCTGCAGCAGCTTTGCTTTGTGCTGATGGGGCAGGAAGAGACGGCTAGTCTGAGGAACAAACTCCAGCCCTGAGGGGTGAGAGACTGACGTCTGAGCGCTCTGAAGCAGAACCACACAGAACACTCCGAGCGTCTGCTGCAGACTCTGTCCGGCTCAGTCTGTTCTGGATTTGGTCTAATCGTTTTGCAATTCTAAGTAAGCAGACTGCATTCTTCATTCTTCAAGTATATTTCTGTCTCTGACTCCAGGAACAATAAAAGAAGAGCGTGCCAGTAATGAAATGATCATGTGTCTCTGTTATGCTTTGAATCTCTGATGAACGCCATACTGTGATGATAAGCAGCACCCAGGAAGTGAAATAATGAGCGATATGACTGTGCAGCTTGAAAGCCCAAAATAATAATCAGCTTTTAAACTCAATGGGCCGAACAGCAAGACAGCACAACAGAGAGAGGAGAAAACGTACATGCCTACACATGCCTACTACAAAATGATTGATTTTTGATTATATAATTAGTCATAAACAATAATGAAATACCGTAAAAGATAAAAATTGTTTTAAAAGAGTCAAAAATGGGTCTATAAAGATTCAAATGGGCCAGATGGTAATAGTCTAATAATAGTCTATAAATAGTTCCAGTCCTGGCTTCTGATTGGTCGATACAGCATTCCAGTCATTCTGCCTGCCTCAATGACTTGAAACACCTGTTCTCTGTATCACTGCGCAGCACACGTACTATAGCACATCATAATTTTTGTTCCATAACAAAATTCTGTTATGTCAGGGATTATATCTTCTACTGGTAGGATGCCACTTAAAGAACTTGCTTTATAAAATAAGGTTTAACTGATAATTTGCACTGTTTGTAAATTCATTATGAATGTAATAAGGCACTTGAGGCTATACTGTATAAACGAAGATAAAATTAAAAAGATAAAAATAAAAACTTTGAAAATAAATAAAAATAATTGAACACAAAAAATAAACATATTCTTTTTTTTTTCACCTGCATGTCAATGTGACATTAACCAACATCATTGAACTATAAATACGCAAATGTGTTGTTCATTTTTGCAATATTAACTACAAGTAAATATTTTATTTTAATAAAAATAATAATATTATAAAAAAATAAATATTATATTTTCCCTAAAAATTCAGAAGCATAGTTTGCAAATGTATTTTTACGACATTTGTGAATAGTCAGAGCTAAATGGTATGACACAGTAGGATTTTAAGGGGGGAAAATGAAAAGTGAATCAATAAATAGAATAAATAATAATCATACCAATATTAAATTATTAATATTTAAATCATTTACTGCCCTTGTGTGATTAATATGTAATCATGCAATCAATAAAAATGTAATTGTAATTTGATTATGAGCAATTTAAAATATAATCCTCTAATTACAAGTACTTAATTTTTGGAATCTGATTACATAATCCAAATTACAAGTACTGAGTTTCTACCCAGCACTGACTGTGAAAGCACCCTTTTTTTTTTTTTTTTTTTTACCTCATCAAGCATAGGACAGTGACTTTTTATACAGTTTTTATGTTATTACCAGTATAATAATGAATAGATCCACATTTGTTTCTAATGACTTTAAGCTAAATGACTTAAGTAGTAATGTTATCATTTTTGCCAGTTTCATTTAAATTTATTATCATTAAAATCATCATCAATGATTAATAAAAGTAAGCTTTTCAATATCAGATAGATAGAGAGATGTATGGATGTATGGATGGATGGATTGATTGATTGATTGATTCTTTCATTCATTCATTCAGTTTATTTACTTGTAACAACCGGCTAAAAAGCTTTTGACCAGACATGTTTCTTGTATAGGATAAATGTGATAATATGTGAGGAAGGGGAGTGTGAGTATCTGTAACTGTAACACTGCCCCCCACTGCTCACTAACACCAGCTTTGCTCTTTACTCGCAGCTTTTTATTTGCAGTTCTACAGTAGATCATAACAATCAAAGCCAATTATATTGCAAACTGTTGCTGTGTATGCTTTCACTCTAGAAAAAGAAATGAACATTTTATGTTGGAATAATGGAATAAAGTTCATTTCTAATTCTACACTGACAGTTCTTGAAAAATCATCTCTGATGCCAGTGACAGGCAACAAGAACATTTCAAAAGACTCCAAAAGGCCTGCGTCCAGCTGAACGAGTATCTCAACATAGAGCTACATGGCATTGATACTTTTTGTTAAAAGCAGGGGACCTCATGTACAACCAAAATAAATAGGTTCTGGAGTTCCAACTAGACTCAGAATACTCTTGGATTAAATATCGGCTTTGCACTAAAAGCACAAACAAAATGACTGTTGCGCTTGCAGCCAAACTCAATATTTTTCTTTGGTGAATGCGAGTGCTACAATCAAATGTGACCCTGGAGTAACTGTAGCTCACATTGAAAGCGAACAGCAGTTTTTCCTTTAATTTGTTGAAAGAGTGTGGAGCTCAAGGTCTTGTTTGTACCGCTGGAAAATATGAAGTGAAGGTCATCACCTGAGACTCTAGCGGAGAAGCTCAGAGATGATACTGAAGGATTTCACCTTAACACCTCCTGAGAGCAGAGCGTGAGGCAATTACTACCAAATGTTAGAGCCATTGTTCTTACCAACAATCTCTTATGTTGCGAAGCCCTGGAGACTTGGTGCTGTGTGTGGCAGGTAGCCATGGTAACAAAATCTTCTACTTTATCTCTAAAAGTTTTAAGATAACAAATCTGTTTTTCCTGGACGGAAAACTTATAAACGAGGCCTGTCGAAAAACATGCTGCTAGAGTTCACAGAAACAGTGAACAGTTTCCATACAAGTTGGAGCGCAAAATGCAAGTTATGGATTTCATCATGTTTGGCACAGAAACATGTGACTAAACGGAAGATAGAAATAACATCAGGTCTATTGGAATCAAAGCACTGGAGCTCCCTTCACTTTCCATGACAGGAAAAATCGTATAATGGTTATTGTTAGTTCAAGAAAGTGATTGGCGTATAAATTCACTGCATCTGACTGATGTCTTATTAAGACAAGTCCAACACGGCTAATACGCAAAATCCCAATTGGCAAAGTCTCTGAATATCACATTACATTTTCAAATCATTTCTTCTGGCCTGCGAGCACAGCTTTGAATCAGTGTCAATATTTGTCAGAGGACAGTAAATGCCATTGTGGGGTAGTTATTCACCGGTAAGTGTCCCGCAGTGAATCACGCTTCCTGCCTTGGCTTTGTATCACTGTTCCAAACGTTCATCGCTGACAATGGATGTGTTGGCTGTATTAAGCTGTCACTCACCACATCCCTTGTTGAGACGCACATGCGAGACTGACACAATTATATCCCGTCCTTCACAACTGAGAGCAACACAGTCAATATTTGGCTGGTGGAGAGCGCGTTTTTGATTTGCGATAACTGTAATTCATATGCAGCAGGATCAAAGCAACTCAATGGGATGTTATCCACACAAAGACAGGGCATTTAACATCATTCAGTTTGATGGCTCACGCAGTGGAATTTGTGAACAGTGACGATATGTCTGCGTTCTGAAGCACATAATGGACTAAATGTGTGAGACAACTGATACCAGTCATTCATTATTACACAATCAAAACCCTTTTTACCAGTTCTTCACTTGCAGCCTAGTAAACTCATGTCAAACCAGTGGTTCCATAAAGAATCTTTAACATCCATGGAATCTTTAAATTGCACAAAATGTTCTTTATTGTGGAAAAGTGTTCTTTAGATTATTAAAAATTTTCTTCGCATTATGAAAAACATGGTTCTTATAAGAACTGTTCAATGAAAGTTTCTTTGGGGAACTGAAAATGGTTCTTCTATGTTATCACTAAAACTTCATGGGAACACGAATGCTATAGATTCAACCAAGTTTTAAGTCTGTATTTACAAAAAATCATTTCCAGTTTAAGAAGTGATTCAACATTGCATCATCTACTGATGAACACATTAATTGTTATTTAACCGTGTATTACTGTCTTTGGAAGGTTTCTGTTTTTTAAACATTAAAATGCACAAATTCAGGTTATTTCTTATTTACGTGTAATGCAGGGATTATTCGTAATCCAGGAATTATTAATAATGCAGGAACAATTAAGGATCACATTTGCATGTTCACGGTTCTCTGTTGTTGGTTAATGGTCACACGACATACAAGTAAACAAATAAAATGTTTATTTTTTGTAAGTGTTTTATTTTGATTGTTATTTTAAAATGATTTATTTTAATTTTACATGTTTATGCTTTAATCAATTATTAGCTTTTCATTAAACTCACGAACCCCCTGCAGTTCCTTTACAAGCCGCAGTTTGGGAAACCTTGACATAATGTAATGTTTAATGCACTTCATGTTGTCAACAACAATGAATGGAATATATTTTCTTACTCTTTGTATTTTTATATCAGTATGGTACAAGATTATCCTGTTTAAATCAATGTTATGAACGAGTTAGGTCAAAAGTAATCTAAAAGTAGTCTGATTATATATACCACTGTACCACAAAACCAGTCATAAGTAGCACAGGTATATTTGTAGCAATAGCCAACAATACATGGGTCAAAATTATAGATTTTTCTTTTATGCCAAAAATCTACAATTTTGTCATGTAATTTGGAATCAGTAATGGTGTCCAAATTCGAGCCCGGTCTCATGAAAATGCATATAAATAGTATGCCAAATAAAAACAAAAACTTGTGGTACTGATACGCAAAAATTTACTTTGGCGTGCATATGATACGCACGTGTTTGGTGTGCATATAATACGCAGTTTTCACGTGCATATGCTACGAAATTTGTTGGCGTGCACGTGATACGCAGTTTTCGCGTACATTTGATACGCATCTACCCCACAACCCTAATTCTACCCATTGGGTAGCATATACATGCCAAATCAATTCTTGCGTATAAATACCACAAGTTTTTGTTTTTATTTGGTGTACTATTTATACGCACTTCCATGAGATCGGGTTGGCAAATTCTTAAGCATATATTTTATAGACTATTGTTCACTGTTTCATAATCACAATTCATTAGTCAAGGGTTACAAGTCATTAGGGTATGTGCAAAGACGGCAAGTAAGTGTAAAGATATTCTGTTTATGTGTATATTGTTCTAAAGCAGCCTAGACAAATACATTATTAAAAGGCTTATGCTAACTCTTCCAAGTAATCTGCCCTTACATTTATATTTATGCATTTGTCAGACCCACTCTTTACAGTGATCCGCAGTATGCAGTGTATTCACACTATGTGTGTTCCCAGGGAATCAAACCTACTACTTTGGCATTGTTAGCACTATGTGTTAAATGTTTATGAAGATATATATTAAACATGACAAAAGCAAGAGGTTAACAGCAAGATCCACAAAGCCACAAAATTGACAACATTAAGATGTACAGTTTATGTCAAAGATATTTATGTGACTTCCCCAGATCTTCTCAGTGCATAATTACATCAGTTTCTGAAAGAGCTTCAAAGACAAGCCAGTAATAACAAGTGCTGTAATTGGCTTGTCTTCAAAATAGTGAGCTGTTTATTTACTGATTGATTTCAGAATTGTAGTCTAGATTGACAGCCAGTGTCACTCAAAGGATGTGCAAAGTTGTACGGTGACTGATTTCACAACATTAACTGCAGCACAAGAATATTCAGATTAATATCAAATACTTATTTTCTACAGTATGTCATATACAGTGAACATGCTAACATGATTTCCATAACCAGATTAAGCTTCTAATTTCGAGAAATCAGCTGGCATATTTATATTTATAAAAGCAATAGGTTTTGTTTACAAGTACAAAAATATTCTGATATTGATCAGAATTTGGTTATATTCTGATTATGTAGGTGTCACATAAACACATTAATATGATGGCCATAACCAGATTAAGCTAATATTCAGTTTAAGGTACAGTATAGTCTCGGTTACGTATGTAACCCTCGTTCCCTGAAGGAGGGAACGGAGACGTCACCGCGGATGACCGACAAAATTGGGATCTCGCCAGAGAGACCAATCTACTTCGAGAGTAACTAAACGAGCAAATGGACATTGGAATGCGATTATTGCATCCAGCTGCTGCTGATCACAGCGTGAGCATAAGAGGCAGCAGATGCACCGCATTAATTCATGCTTTTGCTGAGGAGCCGAGCCGGTGACCTGGCAGCTCAACGGTGGTACAGCAACTGTGGTGACGGGACGTTCCAGGGAATGAGGGTTACATACGTAACCAAGACGTTCCCCTTTCAGTCAGTCACTCCGAGTCACATCGGGTGACCGACGAAATTGGGATCCCTACCAAAGCGCCACAGGAGCTGCCCCTTCCAGTGCCCTGTGTAGGCCTCCTGATCCTTCCTATAAGGTAGACGATAGGACCGGGATCTACACAGAGAAGGTCAACTGCAGGTCACCTAGAACCTCCACGTCCCGTCCAGCGACCACACATGGAGTTTCCACAAGTCTGGACATGGGTGTCAGAGGGTGCGCCGTATCTGAGAAAGCAGATCCTTCCTCAGAGGAATCGGGCAGGGAGGGGCTGTCGCGAGGAGCATGAGTTCCGGGAACCAGGTCCTGCTGGACCAATATGGAGCCACTAATAGGACCTGCTCCTCGTCCTCCCTGATCTTGCACAGTGTCTGTGCTAGCAGGCTCAGTGGGGGGAACGCATATTTGCGCAGGCCCTGGGGCCAGCTGTGTGCCAGTGCATCTGTGCCAAGCGTTGCTTCGGATAGGGAGTAGAACCACTGGCAGTGGGTGGTTTCCAGAGATGCAAACAGGTCTACCTAAGCAACTCCGAACCGACTCCAATCAGCTGGACCTGGGGATGGAGTCTCCACTCCTCAGGAAGTGCCGCTCGAGACAGCTCGTCAGCCGCCTGATAGAACAACCCTGGGATGTGGATGGCACGAAGGGACCTCAAATGCTTCTGACTTCAGAGGAGGAGGTGGCGGGCGAGTTGCGACATGCGACGGGAGCGTAAACCGCCTTGCCTGTTGATACACGCAACGGTCGCAGTGTTGTCCGTACGGACCAGAACGTCCTTGCCCTGAAGGCGCCCTCTGAGGTGGCTCAGGGCAAGGCGTACTGCCAGCAACATGAGGCAATTGATATGCCAACGCAGTTGGGGACCCGTCCATACCCCTGACACTGCATGCCCGTTGTATGTGGCTCCCCAGTCGGTGGCCAAGGCATCCGTGAATACCACAGCATGCCTGGATACCTGCTCCAGGAGCACTCCTGCCCGAAGGAACGAGGGATCTGACCACAGGCTGAAGGTCTTTTGGCAGGCCGGTGTAATCTGACCCCGGTGAGTACCGCGTTTCCACGCCCACCTCGGGATTCGGCCATGGAGCCAGTGCTGAAGCGGTCTCATATGGAGCAGACCGAGCGGAACTATGGCCGCAGCTGCAGCCATATGACCCAGGAGCCTCTGAAAGAGTTTCAGTGGGACCGCTGTCCTGCCTGATAAAGTCTTGAGGCAGTTTAGCACCAACTGAGCACGTTCCTGGGTGAGGTGTGCTTTCTGGTTGATCGAATCCAACTCCATGCCGAGAAAAGAGATCCTCTGTGTTGGCACGAGTTTGCTCTTTCCCCAATTGACCCGAAGGCCCAACTGACTGAGGTGCCTGAGCACCAGGTCCCTGTGTGCACCCAACTGCTCTCGAGACTGTGCAAGTATGAGCCAGTTGTGCTGAATCGTATCCAAGTCTGATTGTTCGGAGGAGCCACCGGGACGGACTAGGGAGGGTTAGGCTCCGAGAGACCATGCCAGCGGAACCAACGGGGCCACCAACGTACCCATGGTGGGGCAGTGAGGTGGAACACAGGGACCCAGCCCGGGGCCTGTGACGGCCTGACCTGTGACGGCAGGGGGCGGGGTCTGGTATGCAGTGTAACACTCACCTGATTCCTCTTTGTGCGGGAGGAAACACAGGAACCCGGCTTGAGGCTTGTGACAGCCCGGCGTGTGACGACTTGAAGCAGGGACTCGAGTCCTACCGCCCTTACCTGGTTCCACGAATGGGCAGGAGGGGTGTTCTTGGGCAACCACCCGCTGCCTGCTGGCGAGAGAGGAGGAGGGAAGCGATCCCGTGATGCACGGATCACCACTTTCCTCCACTTGAGACCCAGAGATTGAGGAGACCGCTCTTTATTGATGTTTTGGGTACCGCTGGCTGCTGGGCCAGCGGCGGAACAAAATGAAACAAAAGGTTCTTCACCCGGCCCTCCTCCAGGGGAGGGAGTGGTGCAGTCACCATCTCCCGATGAGCAGTCTCCACCATCTCTGGATCGCCCGTCTCAGGGCCTTTTGCACTTGCGCTTGCTGGCAGGTTTGGCGGGGGCCTGGACGGGCTGGGTGTCCTGCCTGCGACCGGCTCCACGACGCTGCCTGGTGGAAGGCTGCTGTGGCTGCGCGGGAGCGGGGGGCGGCCGCAGGGGATGCGCCCATGGCGACGAGCAGGCTGAGGGGCTGCACCGGGGTGGAAGCAGCAGGTTTCCTCCGGTGTATGATGTGTTTGATTGCCTCAGTCTTCTTCTGTGCTGCCGAGAACTGCTGAGCAAAGCTCTCGACAGCATCGCCGAAAAGGCCGGTCTGTGACATGGGAGCATTCAGGAACTGTACCTTCTCCTGTTCATGTCAGCCAGACACAGCCAGAGATGGTGCTCCTGGACCACTAGCATGGACATTGCACGACCCAGAGACTGTGCAGTCACCTTTGTCGCTTGAAGCGCGAGATCTGTCGCAGCACGTAGTTCATGTAGAACCGCCAGGTCGTGGCCACCCTCGTGCGGAACCAGCCACCTGAGAACCAGCGCGACCCCCACCGAGAAACCATTCATCCAGCCTCGAAGGATCGGGACGCGGTGGAGGATTCCACATGAGCCCGACATTCTCGGCTGCCCGGGAAAGCATAGCCATCATCTCTGGGTCTGGCTCAGACAATGCTACCACACCTGAAGGGGGCAACGCAGCCGAGTCGTCATCCCCGGAGAGAGAGGGCTCGCCCTCCGATGCAGTGATCGACATCTGGTTGTCAGAGGGGGCACCGAAGGAACGAGTCCAACGGCAGCTCCACCGGCTGCGGAGTGCTTGAGGGGTGAGGAGCTCCACTTGGGGACGCCCTCACCGTGATCCTCAAATCACCTCTGACTCCACCGGACGCAGCGCCATCCCGGGCCCCGGGGCGAACGCTGGATCGCGGCAGAGGAAGAGGGACTCCGCCATGTTTGACATAGCGGAGTCTTTTATTTAACTCAGAGATGGTCATGTCCCCACAAGAAGAACATGAACAATCCACGAAAGCTTCCTCAGTGTGTTGAATACCCAGACACGTGAGGCAACGATCGTGACCATCCTGAGGTGCCAGGAAACGACCACACCCAGAAACACACGGGTGATAAGACATCTTTAAAAAGACGCGATCACCCGTGTTGCTCTTTTAGAGAAATTGTTCTTTTAGTGCTGAAGCACGCAGGGGAGCTGGTCACCGCACACTCCTGGTGTGGCTGTCTGCACGATCTTTGTTGAAGCCGCGAGACCGTAACGCCCGCACTCTCGTTCTCTCTGCAACACCAAAGTAGAGAGCAGTAGTGATGCACCACCGCTCAGCTCCGAAGCGAATTGACGAATTAATGCGGTGCATCTGCTGCCTCTTATAGTCATGCTGTGATCAGCGGCAGCTGGATGCAATAATCGCATGCCAATGTCCATTGGCTCGTTTAGTTACACTCGAAGTGGATTGGTCTCTCTGGCGAGATCCCAATTTCGTCGGTCATCCGACGTGACTCGGAGTGACCGACTGAAAGGGCAACTACTGTTACTGCACATTCATTCATATGCATGTCCAAACAAAGGTCATTCTGGGTGATATTATATTCAGATGGTTGGTGAAAAAAAAAAAGTGAGGAAGAGGCTAATTTTTACCAAAAACAAAAAAAAAACATAATGGTTTATTTTTCCTCTGGTTAAAAAATGAAGAAAAATTAAGCAAAATTTCTTTAAAAAAAAAATCAGTGTTCAAACCCTAATTCACAATAATACTCTAATAACAGTAATTTATAATTGAGGTGGCAGGTTGGATTTTGCAGAAAATGTCAGTTTTAAGGTGTTGTCACATTTATGTTTAAGGGCTAAATCCAGTTATTTAAATAGTAATTCGATTAGGAATTGTGCATGAGGGCAAACAATATCCACACTTCGTTTGTCACATGAATTCGCCAGGTTGACCAACAAAAAGCTGTTTGTGAACAACAGAAAACTTCTGTGTGAGCTGTGCTCCATACATTACTACACGATTGACAATAAACAACAGACCTTTTTTGCTTGCAATCTTTCATCAAAAATTCACTAATGTGATGCCACTTTATAGTAAATTATTCATTTTTTTGTGGTTATGTTTGTAAACAGAAGAGGACAGACTATCACATGTGTGGGTGGGAGTCCCTACGTAAGTTCTTATGCAGTGCAATTACAATCGTTAATAAGTATGCAATCAAGAGATTACATTGCCTAGAAAGTGAAATCTAGTTACAAGAAGTAATGCTGCATGCCAACTATTTCTGAACCAAAGTTTAATAATAATACTTTTTAATGTATGACTTTTTCTGATCTGACTAAACAATAGATATATGTTAATGTCAGTACCATGATTGATTGATTGATTGATTGATTGATACTAACATTTTAGGTTTCAAACATTTAGATATTAAATCCATATGATGCATGTTACTATCATTTTTCTGTTTCAAGCATTTATTTATTTATTTATTTATTTATTTGATGCATGTTACTATAATTTTTCCATTTCAAATGTTTATTTGTTTGTTTGTTTGATGTATCATTTTCTGTTTCAAACGGTTATTTATTTATTTATTTATTTATTTAATATTTTTCTGTTACAAACATTTATTTATTTATTTATTTATTTTTATTTATTTATTTATTTTATTTTATTTATTTTTTTTTTGATGCATGTTACTAATATTTTTATGTTTTAAACAGAGATGACATAAAAAGCCAAAATTCTGTATATAGTGCACCTTTAAAGACATTGTCCAAAATAACTAAAAATGCAGCATAATGGCAAGAGTGAACATCTCCTGTATTTCCAGAAGAAATTAAAATGCATTATTCAGTATTCCGAATATGCTGGTTACTTGTATAGGCCTACAAGTATTAAACAGCAGTGAATATGCAAACACGTCTTTTCTCAGAAAAAAAAATAATAATAATAATAAAATATGGACCTTAATCGGAAAATGATATGTTAACATGGTCAACATTATGTGAAAAGGAATCCATTTAAAATCTAAACATTATCATGAGTTTGCCAATCCTTAGTGCATCTATTATGACAATCCAGGCATCTATTAAATATGACATTCATTAATCAACTATTTAACCCAGCTTTAAACAGCCTTAGAAGGAAAAAATATTAAATGTGCAACATAAACTTCAGTAAGAGCTCATGTCAGGCAACTGTTTTTCAGGAGGCTCAGAGACAGGGGGCTGTAATGGAAACAAATGAAGAGGTATAAGCATGGAGACAAATCCATATTTCTCTCCGTCTTGCTCCCTCTGGAACAGTGGCTCCCTTGATGTGTCTAATCAATCTTAGGCAAGCTGCCGACATCATCAGTGCCAATCCAGCCTGTGACAAAATTGCCGTGCCATTCACGATTAGCTGCATGCAAACAGTAGCTCTCATGTAGGTCAGCAGATCTTTTGTGTTTCTACACTTTCTATGCATTACGTGTATTCGTTCATACATTCAGCCTCTTTTGTTCCTATTAAATACACACAAACCCTTAAGTTCACAAATTCTACTCTGAGTATTAGACATTATTACCAGCTTCAAACAAGCATGTCATTAAATCTGCACTTTAAAGTGCTTGACAAATGCAGTGCAGTAACCGAGCTCCACAGTCTTTTACAATTAAAATTGCTCATAACTTTTTTTTTTTCTCAGGAATTAAGGTGAACTGATAAATACAGTGATTAAAGACACCTTAGGAACCCTTAAAGTCAATTAAGGTTAGAACACCAATCAAGTGTAGAGAAAGCACACTGTTTTAAATTAGAGACTGTTAATTTGCCTCCTCCACCTCAGAACAATAAAAACACGAGGCTGTGCACTTTTAGTAAAAGAAGAAAGCTTTCTCTCGTGTTGCTATGGCAACACAGACAATCTCTCGCTCTCTAGTTCAGTATGACTGAAGCTGAAGTCAATATTCACAACCTCAGCTGAAAGCAGCCATACCTCTCTCTATCTGCTGTATTGTCTGTTACGCACTTCCTTCAGACACTTCCAGAATAACTGGAAATGATGGAGCTACAAAAACTATAGCTTGAAATTATTTAACAGATCGCTCTAGTTATTTTCAGTTTTGCTCTCTTCCTTGTATAATCTCTCATACAAAATTCCATCGCAAATTATGTGTATTTGCATTATACGTTTTGTATATTGAATTCTATTAAATGTGTTTTTCTTTTATTTATTTATGTTTGTTTTAGTTAGTTAGTTAGTCATTTAGCAGACGCTTTATCAGTGTCAGCACATTTCATTCATATTTCACATTCATAATATCATATCCCCATAATCTCCATTACATTTCAATGTTTTATTTTTTTAATATGTAAACAAACAAATAAAGCCTACCTTACTTTGGGTTTCACTGAAGTTAAAAATTAAAATATGATTCTCAGTCTATGTATTAAAAGCACTATAAAATGCTTCTACATGACATTGTTTTCAATGAATGGAATTTGAGTAAAAAAGTTTAACGCAAATATTAACATGAACAGAATGTATTTGTTATGGCCCCCTGTGTGTTTCTGTGTGTCATGGCTATATACATAAGTTTATTCAGCCTTACCAAAATAGAAAAATAGTCCCTCCCGCTCTCTTATTTTCTCATTTCTCATCTTCTTGAAAAAGCAATTCAAAATGTGTGGGTTTTTTTTTTTTTTTTCCTCAGACATAGTGAATGTTTAATGCACACACCAGGCAGATGAGTGTCTCATTAGGGAGTGGAAGGCTAGTGCTGCTTTACGGTTCTGTTCTGACTCTGTTTTAATTACGCAGGGGGAAACAGTGTGGCTGGTGGCAGTTGAGTGATTAGGCTTGCGGGCAGGCAGAGCCCTGGGGCCTGTCATTATTATGCTCATTCAACTCTGCTCTAATGAAAAAGTCAACTCAACACCAGTTCTGTTCTCCAGAACAAGAGCTCATAGATGGAGCACTGTGTGTGTCTTGCTGGCTGCAGTCAGTGAGGTACATCGAGTACAGTTGGAATACTTTTTGCTTTTTACATTAACACACCAAAACTAGTCATTACAAACATGTTGTCACGTTTCTCTGAAGCAGGGAACGAGGAGACAAGGAATTCTTCCAATTACACAGGCTTTATTAATCCAAACACAAGCAACATGGAGCACGGAGAGACAATCAAGACCGGACACAGGAGCAGGGAAATGAGGAGAACTAAACGAGAACAGGAAACAGACCAAATATGGGCACGAGAGGAAGGGAATGACAAGACACAAGAAGACATGACTGAGACATGTAAGATAATAGTAACTATAAATACTTCATATTTTTCACATTCAATTCATAAAGGCAAAGAAGTAAATTTGTTACAATTGTTCTTATTTCAAAACACTCATCAATTATTAATTTGATTTCAGCTCTTCATTTTATTCCTGTTCTTGTTATACAACTGATTATTTGCAGTTGAACAACATCTAGGATTTAAAAGAATTAATTCTTAATTTATTCCATCCAAGATGTAGATTTTGTTTCTTCAACAGAATAGATTTGTAGAAATTTAGCATTCATCACCTGCTCACCAATGGATCCTCTGCAGTGAATGGGTGCCGTCAGAATGAGAGTCCAAACAGCTGATAAAAGCATTACAATAATCCACAAGAAATCCACACCACTCCAGTCCAACAATTAAAGTCTTTTAACGTGAAAAGCTGAGTTTATGTAATAAATAAATAATAAACAAATAACAGTTGTCTTGTCTGAATCATGAGAGAAATATGCACAGATCAGGCATCATTTATAAGTGAAAACAGTCCAAAACAGTTCTAAACAAATATATGTGTGGATTTTGATGTGAAAGGACAACAGAGGATGGATTTTTTTTTTTTTGATGAACAAAGCATTATTATGGATTATAGATCGGTATTTTGGCCAGAAGTGACATTTAAAGTTATAATGCCTTGATCAAGGATTTGTTTCTGACAAACACACAGCTTTTCACATCACAAGATGTTAATTGATGGACTGGACTGGATTACTTGTGGATTATTTTGATGTTTTCATCAGCTTGTTTCGACTCTCATTCTGACGACACCCATTCGCTGCAGAGGATCCATTGGTGAGCAAGTGATATAATGCTACATTTGTCCAAATCTGATGAAGAAAAAACGCATTTTTATTTAGGATGGCCTGAGGGTAAATTTTCAGCAAATCTTTATTTTGGGGTGAACTCTTCCTTTATACAGTATTTCCCACAGTTCAGTAAATCACTGAACAAGTTTGAGAGAGTGTAATGAATAATTAATCTCTAAAACGCTGATGAACTTTCAATTTTAAAAGTTAAATTGAAAAAAAATAAAATAATAATAATAATAATAATAATAATAATTGAACAAAATCAGCTAATCATACAACCGTAAAACAAAACAAGTAACATTCACTCAGTAAGTGAGTTACTCACTCATTCATATACTCATTAATCAACTTACTAGTTGTGGCTTTCAAAATGTCTAGGCCTTGACAGCACTGAAACAATAGGATGCTACAGCAGGTAGAGTTGATAATATTTGAAATTACTAAGGAGCAATAAATAAATGCTGACAGACACACACACACACTCAAAAAAATAAATAAATAAATAAATAAATAAAAAATGTTATTTATTTATATTATTGATTGATTTTATCTGGCATGCACAACATGGAGTAATGGGTTCATGTTGAAGAGCTGCAAGTAATTTATTCACATAATGTTCTCTCTCTTATTATGTAAGGAAGTGTAAATGTCAACATTATCATATATGTCCAAATGAACTGAAGTTTGTCAGGTAAAACATGACCTTATTGATGCAATAAAATCAATCAGCTGTTTTATTTCAACTGTTACTCAGTTGGAGGCTTCTGTAAATATTTATACACCAGTAATGTTTCAAGCTTAATGGTGCAATGTTGTAACTTAGTGCCTCTTTACATAACAACTAGGCTGAGTTGTAACTTACATAAAGCCGTGAACTGGCCCCTGGACTCCAGCTGCTGTCCTAGAGATGCTTCTACTAACTCCTTCCCTACTAATATCCTCTACATGGACTGTGCCAAAACCCCCTGCAGCCAAACTCAACCAGTACAACTCAAGTCTGCCATCCCTAGTCCCTACAGTCCTGCGTCGGGGTTGGTATTTGACGGCTCTCATCTTAAAGGTCAACTCACAGCCCTCCACCCATGAGACTGTCAGGTCAACCAGGATGACCTTCTTTGCCTCTTCAGACCAGATAACTACACATGGCCTCAGGCTTGCGTGGGCAATCCATAGAAACGGCAGTATTTACCTCCGGTCAGCTCTCATTTGCCCTCATGCTTGAGTAGTCTGCATTATTCTATCTAGGTCTGTTAAAATGGTTACATACAGTATCTCTTTTAAAAAGTATTTTTAGAAATCTAATAAAAAATAATATAACATGGATTTTATCGTCTTTTTGACAGATGCAAGTTTGGTTCTCATACTAAAAATTATGTATTTTTAAAATGTTCGGAAAATCTTGTCCGAGTCAAAAATTACCTGAATGCATTGTAAAGGTTTTAGATTTCTCTCCCCATGACCGATTGATTTTAGTCTGACATCTTTCAGCATTTATTCTGTCTCTTATTTTTCACATTGTTAGTGAATATCACGAGGACAATACCAAGTCTCCATCTGAGCATCCCTAGAGGTGAGCACTTTTTTATAAGTGCTTTCTCTTTCTTCATTTGTACATTTTGTGTTGGGATTAGGGCTATCAAAATTAACACATTAATTGACCCTTTGCAAAGACCTACCCCCCTTAGTTACTGTTGCTAATATGTCTGCTGCACACCACACATCACGTTCTCATGCAGTGAAAAATACATTGCGGAGCAAAGAGGAAACTGACAATGCACCGACAGACAAGACACAGCAGATTACTTCCTGTATGAAGCAAATCTCCGCTTTCAAATTTAGTCATTTGTTTTGAAATTCTAACAATAAATACCGATTTGTGGCTCTTTAATGTGCCATAACATATCACTGTATTGCCTCAGATCAAGCGGCCCATGAACCAATCATCTTTTCATATTTACTATTTAAAGCATGGAATAAACATGAATGAACATTAGAAGGTATTTTATTTCAACCGAGGAAAGATGTCAACACACAATTTTCAAGTTTAAGTCCACCGTTAATCTATTCTACAGTCTGGTTTGTTTGTCTGACAAAATGGCGGATTCTGTGATATGATTGGTCAGATCGCCTGTCAGTCAATCTCCCTGCGAAAGGCAATTAATTTTTTCACTTTAACACATTAAAAATATTTATCGCAATTAATGCAGCATCCATTTTTTTCTTGGTATCCTTTGGCTAGCATTCCAGTAGGCTATATGAACTAGGGCTGGGCAATATGACGATATTATTGTATATCGACGATATCTCGTAAGTATTGCAATGTCGATGTCAACAGTCAGGTAACAGACAATTATCGATATTATCATGAAAAAAATGACAAATGATAAACCTTGTAAGTTGCAAAAAATATTTTACATAGCCCCATAGTCACCATATACAGGTCTTTTTGCATGCAAGAATGAAATAATTTAGTAGGAGGGTTGGGAATCAAAAAGCTATTCCAATTTTGGAAATCAGATCAGATGAGTAAGGTCAGGAATCGAATTACTTGTTATAAAATTAAATTTCGATTCTGCTTCTCGATTCCTGTATGCACATTTATTGTGATTTCAAAAGATTCAACTGCAAGAAGACGAAATAGAACTCGCTTCTGCACTCACGCGCTATTTTCCGTGCTGCGCACATACACATACGAAGCGTATGCACAAAAGCCGCCTCTTATATACGCGAACACTGGACTGAGCTCTCTCGCATTCTTACACATTCGAATGGACAAATACACACAGAATTATATCAAAATGTCCCATAAATACAATCGGTTATGTCTTAAGTGAACGTAAAGAGCTGAGAAAGAAAACAAGTGTTTATTGGATCAGTACATTGACAGCAGCCGCTGCTGCCAGTCATTAATGTTAATCAAAGAACAAAAGAAAAGAAAAACCTCAGTTTATATTTTATTTGCTGTTGTTTGGCGCTGACTACCATAATGGCAACGTGCATCTGTGTATGCGAATTATTTTGGAGATGCTTTCCAATCCTGTAGCCTAATTTATCCTTATTTAGGTTGTAGGCCTATTCTATTTTGATCTGCAGTTTAATAAAAGTTAAACAGAAAAAAAGACGTAGTATCACTGCATGTGTTTCTGAATATTTATTTAAACAGACTCTATAATGATGAAAAACCACAACCATGACAGTTATAAAATACGCAAATTTTTTAATCCCTGGATGATTTTAGTCATACATGATAAATATCAAATAGCCTGCGTTATAGCTTGACTACAAGTTTAAAAACAACGCTACAATTGTTATAATCAACGAAATTAAATTTATATGAAATGTCTACAAGGCGATAATTTCAAAAAGAAAGAGAAACATCGGAAAATAGGCATATTTTATTCAAGACATTGTATGATATCAACATGCATGTATCATTCTTACAATCACCGACAGAATGTCCAACTTCACCATGATGACCTTAAAATTGAGTTCTATCATTTTTTCCTCAACAGTTCTCCTCACAAAACGAAATTAATTTCAAACACAAATTTGATAAGAACAGAGTGGAAATTATTAGCAACACCAACATAACAGTAAAGCTAATGTTTTCTGTTAGTTTAAGCACAAACTAAGAAAAGTAAAACTAAACTTTAATGTGGCAGTAATTAAGACCAAACTGAACATGGTGTGTGTTTATGGTTTATGGTGCATGTTAGCAATGTTGTCTCGGCGGGGGCGGGGCGGGGCGTGGAGGAGGTTGGCCCTGGGTAGACGATATTATCGGATATTGTGATATTTTTTACGACGATTATCGATAAGATATTTTTGACATATCGCCCAGCCCTAATATGAACACACTATCAAGCATGATAAGACGCAAAAGAAAACTTACGCAGTACGCTTTCTGTGAACTCAGGCATCCGACACGCGCACAGAAAGCCATTTCAGACAGTTCTCTTTCACGCTTCAATGGACAGAAAACACACAATTATGTCACAATGCCCATTTTTGGTGAGTGACCTGGTAAACACAGTCTTACAATAGAGGGAAAATGCATTTAATAGAGACATCAGTACTGGTAGAGTCAGCAGTATCGGTATTGGTATCAATGATACTGGCCTTCATTAATATTAGGCTACTTAGTAAGAAGATGCCATTAAACATGTATTTGAAATACACATTCTTCATGTGGTTTCTACATAAATTTGAAGATTAAATGTGAAATTATGACAATATAAATATATTAATATACAATTATTCACAATTAATTACTTATTTTTTTAATCAGTTGACAGTATAGTTGGGATACCGGTGATGGTGGTGAAGGTTAGGACGATTCCAAGAGCGCTAATCAGAGAAAGAGTCCAACTCAACCCCAACAAACGTGATTCTACCCAGGAGGGCCTGAATCTATACAGATCCTCAGATCTGACCCACAAGATCTACTTTCCTGCAGAGTTTTGCTCTAACCCTAATCAAACACACCTAAAATGCTAATCAATGAATCTTTAAGGTCATTAGATTATCACAGGTAGGTGAGTTTGATCAGGGATGGAGCTAAACTCTGCAGCGCATTGGCCCTCCAGGGCAAAATTTGAGGAACCCTGCAATATACTGTTCAGAAGGACCCAGAAACCATAGAGGCACCCCTGCTCACAGCAGGAAAAGACGTTCAGAAGAGCTCCAGCTTTCACATGTCGACCTACGTAACTTGGGATGTCCTGTCTTGTCCGCATTAGGTGTGACACAACCTCTTGGCTCTCGATTCTTATCTATAAATATCATAAAATGTTTTTCCACTTCTTTTTATATGCATTCTTTTAACAGTTGTTGGATAAAAAAAAAAAAAAAAAAACATTCAGTTGTAACCCAGTCCGTCTATAGAAAATTTAGCATACTTCAGTCAGTATTGCCAGCAATGCATCTGTGTCTTTACTACTGCAGACTTTTCCATCAATTAATATATTTAATATATATTTATTGAGAGAGAGAGAGAGAGAGAGAGAGAGAGAGAGAGAGAGAGAGAGAGAGAGAGAGAGAGAGAGAGAGAGGGACAGAGCGAGAGAGAGAGGGACAGAGCGAGAGAGAGAGATTCTATATAAGTCTTGGATTAAGTTCTCACTACCTTTGGAGTTGTTTCTAGGTTGTTTTCTTTTATTTGTAACAGGTGATGATGATGATACCATACATAGAAAAGAATGATTTTGACTGCTTGTTCATTTTACTTAATAAAAATAAAACAACACACTTATTATGCATTTTGTCCTAATTTAATTTCATTGTGTTTAATCCACCTAAATATAGGCTCCATTTGTGTTTGGACTACAAATACAAATCATTTTTGTAGCATTAACTGAAACTGGGCAGTGAATTTTTAGTTCTTAGCAGGCTTTGCTTAAGCCTGGATCAGGAGAGTATTTGTTGAAATTAAGTGTTATTTCATGTGTTTTGGAGTGAAAGGAAAAAACAGTTAATGTTAAACGTTCAGTTATGTTGGACATTTAAAAGAGTTTATTTTATGTTGAAGTTTTGTGGTTACCACTGTGCTAAAGCGTAGTGCTTATATGGTTAGGCTATGGGTACATATATTTTAATTTTATGATTAAATTAAGATCATTAACTGCTTAACAAAAATATATAGCCTACATATTTTTCAGTGTATGGTGGTTCACTGTTAGTCCTGACTTTTCATTTCTAGCATTTGCATTGCATGGCTTAAGAGATTTTGTGTTTGTGAGTTTGAGAGCTGTTATAGCACTTCCCAAGGCATTTGAATTTATTGGATGACCTCTCCCTAAACTTGTTCTTTGTTTTTTCTTTTCTGCTGTAATGAGGAGGTTTATTCCCATAGTCAACAATTGGAGAAATTCTGAAGCTTGTTATCTCCTTTTCCAAATCAAACTACTGAGTTCATTAACTTAACATTTTATGCATTGGGCAGATGTTTTAATCCAAAGCAGCCTACATTGCATTACATAAATATGTTATTGTTGTTAGTGTTGGTAGTGTCATACTTTACTGTTTGAGCTACATGCGTGTTGAGAGAAACTGTGCAAGCTAAGTAACGATCGTTCCCTGGATGTTAAGACGATTTTGGTCTCTGCAAAGATTAGGTCATGTGGGATTGAACCGTTCGCCAGATCGACTGATCACTGCAAGGTTATTGTTATTTATGTTGACCTCCCAGATCATCTGGCTGAAGAGCGCTGGTGCGGTCAAGGCACAGTGGGATGTCACCTCTCTGAATAGAGGTGTCAATACACCCATTCTCAGTCTAGAGGTCATCCATTGAGCCATTACTGAGAAGATCTCGCTTTTCACGCTGAGGGCTGAGATTGTTCTGAATTTATTGATCTCAAAGAGTCCTTCAACTGCAGCATGAAACAGCTCTCAGCTCCTTTCATGTGAGATGAAGTGCTCCCATTTGGATGTATATTCAGAAACATCCATAATCTTCTGAGAAGGTTCAGGCTACTCAGTTCCTATATATATATATATATATATATATATATATATATATATATATATATATATATATATATATATATATATATATATACATATATATATATATATATATATATATCAGTGTGAACCACTTTGTCCTGAGGCAGATGCTGATTGAGATTTTTTTACAACTGCTATGTGTTTGTATATGTGTGCTTGCTCTGTTCATCTACCCATCTGTCAGAGAAAAAAAAAAAATCACTTCTAGCCAGGGTTGGTTATTATAATTTACAAAAACTAAAAATTCAATGAAAAAATTTACCTCAAATAAATGTTCTATCTATAAAATTATAGATGGATGGATGGATGGATGGATGGATGGATGGATAGATAGATAGATAGATAGATAGATAGATAGATAGATAGATAGATAGATAGATAGATAGATAGATAGATAGATAGATAGATAGATAGATAGATACTACATAAAAGTATAATTATATTTCATTTTGATACAAAAAACACTGCTTTCAACAGCTCAGAGGGTTGAATCATCTTTTTTTGGCTCACTGTTGGCAGTTTTTCTATTTTAAAATGTTGTAGTTTGATCAAGTTCAATCAGACACTCTAAACTTATTTTAGAAAAGTGTTAATGTACCTTAATATTATGCAAGTGAGAATTGTGTAATAATAAATCATAATTAAAGCATATATTTATTAATTATGATATAATTAATTATATTTTAATTATATTTGTTTCATTATATGCTTAGAATTAATCATGTCATAACTAAAAATACACTAAGAAAAGTTCAAATTAATAACTTATGACAGATTAAAGTCGCCTGCTATATTTTCTTGACATTTAATTAGTTTTTATCTTTAGTACCATAATCATCTCACAGATAACACCTTAGACACACTCCATTGTTCGAACCATGCAACTTGTTATTGACCTCTGCCATGTGTGTGGTTAAATTTAGCTGAATCCTCACAAGACTTTACTGTTCAGACAACAGCATAATAAGAAGCCACTTGTAATCAGACTGAAAGCAACACAAGTGTACATGGCCTGTACTTGACCCTATTAAAAGAAAGAAAGAAAGAAAGAAAGAAAGAAAGAAAGAAAGAAAGAAAGAAAGAAAGAATTATGTGGTAGTAATTCGCTGTTTTGTGTGGTCCTGTATGGACAATAAAGTTCCAATGTGCTGTTTGAGTCAATAGTGAAGCACAACACTGGTTCATACCATCAGCCTAATAGATTACAGAGAAAGTGACTGTGTGCAATAACAAAGCTTCACCCCAGCAAACCTCTTGTCTTCCAGACCTCAAGGCTGGAGTGATCACTTAAGGAAACATTTTCCAGTAAACCCATCCAGCAATCACATAACATTTGAATCCAAAACAGGCGAAACAAAGCTGTTCCAACAGCTTGGTAACCCACAACCTCAAAACGTCAAAGCAATTACCCCTTAAAAAATATGGGAAATAGTCCTTGCACGACGCAGTCATATGGAGAATGGAAACTTAAAGGGTTTCAGAAGGTTATATATCACTGAAATGAATTACTGTAAACATGGACAAAATGATTTTTTAACATATCATATTTCTATTTCACACATCTTTTCCTGGTCCAAACCTTGTCAGAGCTCACTCATGCAGTGAATATGAGTTCACGAGGAATTTTTTAAGGTTCATTTCTTCTGGTTATTAATAACAAGTTCTTCGTCAACCCTCCAAAATATATTATGATTACAATTAGCACAGCTTTCTTTGATCTCAGCAAGGGCTTTAACATGACATGCCAAATAGCTTGAAACTGAGAGACTGCAGGATCTATCGAATGTAAAAGTGCATGATCACCTACTGTGATGATGATTCCCATTTTTTAAAATATAATAAATGTTACTTTTGGCCATTACTCTGCGATTTTGAAACTATGCAGAATGTGTGTCTTTTAGCGATTTTGAAAGAAGTTCAGTTGTTTATGTTCACCAAGGCTGCATTTATTTAATCAAAAATACAGTAAAAATTGTAATATTGTGAAATTACAATATTTTACAATTATAATGTAAAATAACTTTTCTATAATAATATATTTATATATTTATATTTATATATAATATATTTATTTTTAAAATGTAATTTATTCGTGTGATGCAAAGCTGAATTTTCAGCATCATTACTCCAGTCATCAGTGTCCCTCAGAAATCATTATAATATACTGATTTGCTGCTCAAGAAACAACTATTATTATTAAATTACAGTTTACCGTTTACAAACAATTTAAAAGTCTGTCACTTATGTAACTTAATGCCAAATAAAAGTGTTAATTCCTTCTGTCTTCAATCAAATAATTAGTTAATGTTAAGACATGTACTTACACGGGAAATAGAAGTCATTTGGGGCTTTCCATGCATGCAGACATTTTTTCATAGCTATTCACATTATACATAAACACTGCAGGAATAGTGAAATTAAGAAAATGTGCAATATTTCAACCACACAGCTAACACAAACTGACACAAAGCGCTAACACCATGAAAGCTACTGGCAGTAAAGCTCTTTTTGTTTGTCCAGTTTCAACGGGCTATTGCTTCTGTGCTTAACAAGATTAAGAAATGCTGGACAGAATCATGAAATTTTAAGGACAGAAAGAAAAAAAGGTCCTAAGTGCAGAAAAGGAAAGGTCCCATCTCACCACTGGCAATTATATTTGCCAGAAAAGCCACTATGGGTCAATAACATCCACTGAGAGGAAGAGCTAATTAGCCAGCAATTAAACCCCCTCAAGAGGGCAAAGAGAGACCCAGTCACCCAAAGTCTCCAGGCCCATTTCATGTGCAGCTGAGTAATAAACAACTCTTTGCTCTATTGACCTGCGGGCACTTTGTCCAAATTCACTTTGGTCATAGGTCACTACAGTGGAGTGGGACTCAATGAAGACTAACTTTCTACATACGTATTGCATGTCATACTTTTGCATGTTTAACCTAAGTTAGTACCCAAGAACTTTTTTGTCTAGCAGATGTATTTGGGTTGTACTGTAAAAACAAAGTTAGGTCAGGAACTTGCAACACTGTTAATAATTCATGATTATTATGCATTTATCCACAGACAAATTCAAAAATAAATAAATAAATATACAGTTTTGCTCGTGGATATCATTTATACATCTGATATAATGAACTTTGCAAACTTTATTAAAACTAGTAGGTCTTTCCCTTAAATGCTGTGAAGCTTGACATATGAAATAATAGTCAAGAATAAAAAGGTTTATTTTACAAAATATTAAAAAAGGAAGAAAGTTTGTGTATTGTGTTTTATATTGAGTATTGTGGAAGACTGTTTCCGCCACTAAATAAAAAAATTAAAAAGGTAATTGTGACTTTTTATCTCATAATTGTGTGTTTTTTAGAGTTTATATCACACAATTCAGTTGCTTGTTATAAAGTCAGAATTGTGAGATAAAATTCACAATTACCTGATCTATTGTGTTTATTTAGTGGTGGAAACAGGCCTCCATAATACTCAATAAAAACACAATATGCAAACCTTTTTTAATAATTCAATATTCAGAATTATAAAGTCAGAATCTGACTTTTTTTTCTCAGAATTGCATGATATAAACTTGCAGTTGTGCAGTTGTTATAAACTCACAATTCTAAGAAATAAAGTCAGAACTGCAAGATGTAAACACAATTGGGAGAAAAAAAATTGAGAATTGTGAGATAAATGTCGCAATTGCGTAATATTCAGTAGTGAAAATGGGCTTTTGAACATCAGGCTTTTATGCCTCACAAATATGATACATTACACTGAGAATAAGAAGCTCAGACTTAATGAGGGAAAAAAAACAACTCAGTCGAGCACAAAAAAAATGTGTGTATATATATATATATATATATATATATATATATATGTATGGCCAAAAAGTAGGCTAATACTAATATAATTAGTATAATTATAACTATAACAGACTGTAGTACAAACATACTTACATAAAATGCATATAAATATAACATGACTTTATATCTCCTACAAATATGTCAAAGATGGTATTTAAATGCTTAGTTTCATGATCAAGGCACTGTAGTTTTTATTGTGGGGGCACTTGCTAAAAAATGTATAAATTGTCAATCAGACAAGAGAAATCATGTATTCATATGATATAGCCTTTATAAGGTTAAAAGTGTCCAGTTCATTCAAACAGCAATGTAGAATAAAGGCATTGTAACATTAACGATGGAAAGTTGTTTAAAGAATTCACCTTCATCAAGCATTTTGACTGGCCATTATTGATTTCAATTATTCAGTTCATATTCAATCAGCCTGCAAAGCCTAATGGCGTCCTATTAACACCATCAAATTAACAGGATGTTTCAGCATGTAACAATTTAATCCTTTTGTCGTCTTCATCACTCAATCTGCATGAAATACAAATTTTCTCTTTTAATCTTACACCTGTAGTCTTCCATTATTATAATCTGACTTTCAGTGCCAATTCATATTAAACAACTCTCAGGGAACATTGTGTCTCTCGAAGATCATCAAATAGCTTTATTTCGATTAGTTCATTAGATATTCATCCACTTTTTTATTTTGGAGCAAAATATATGAGGCATTTCAGCCAGTTTCATCATTGGGTTGCTGCAATGCTGTAATTTTTACAACCCTTGGTTAAAGACAGAGAGGGTCATTGTGCCTTAAAAGCAAGTGATGTATGACTGTTTTATCACAGATAACTCGCTCCAGTGCCTTAACGAATTGAACTATGCCCCGGGGAAAGAGTCACGCTAATTCCTCAGCCTCTTATTATTATTATCACCATGGTTGCCATATTTTTTTCTTTTATCGTTTAGTGCTAGATGCTAGCGGTGTTCATTCCGAACTCCAAACCTCAGAGGTCATTACCAGTCCTGTTTTCTTCTCCTCCTCCACACCAAGGATATGGCCTGACTTAGAGACTAAACAGATGGCTGTGCACCATCCAAGATGACAGCCCATCAGAGCAGATGGCAATCTAAAGGGCACCAACCTCAAGATCCACACAGTGAGAGAGAGCACTGCTGTCACCGGAGCGAGACTTTACACACGATACGCTGTAGCATCTCTGTACTGCAAATTATTTTGCTTTTGTTAACAGAGAGCCGCCCATTCGTAATGTGTCAGGAGCAGAGTCACATCCAGCAGAAGACGTCAGTCCTCAAACGTTCGTTCCTGTTAGGAAGTATCTAAAAAAAGTATCTTTTCTTACAGCCACTTTCTATTTTGTGAAGCTCAACAATCTTGTTCTGTACATCAGAACTATATTCTTAGATTTTACTCCTTGTGATGGATGAATAGGGGAATTTGGCCTTTGTGTTCCTCATAATTATAATCCTGTGGAACAAGAAGTCACGGCTGGACAATTTTATGCACCTAGTTATCCTGGTGTGCTAAAATTTGTAAATAAGAATGGGAATATACTTCAGAGATATTTTACTCGTAAGAATTTCTAGGGGTGCCAATAATTGTGGCCAACATGCATTGGGGAAAAACATTTACTTCATAATGTGAGTTTCCTCCCACTTTCAGTTGTTTTACTTCAATGAAAGGTTAGAATTTTGTGATTTTTTTGACTGAAAGATCAAAAAGGTAAACAATGCAGATTTATTTTCACAGCTGCCTTTGCTCATATTTACCAAGGGTGCCAATATTAGTGGAGGGCACTGTATCAGCTTTAGAGTGGACAGTGTAGATAGTATAGTAAAATTATTAAAAAGCAAAAATGTATATTTAATCATATGTATTTGTTTATGAATTTATATGTATATTTATAATGGAATAGTAATATTTTGTCTTATTGTCTTAAATGGACAAATGACTTCATTTATTACTAACTTACAAAAAAAATGTAAATTCATCCTTAATGGTGCAAAAATGGTTAAATTGTTCAATTATTTTATTTTATTTAATATGAACATTATATGAAATTCTGTCACATTCTTTCCAAACTTGTATGACTTTGAAGATATTTTGAGAAATGTCTATGTTTTTTTTTTGTTGTTGTTTGTTTTTTTTTTCATACAATAGACATCTGTTTGATTACCAAATTTCTTCAAAATATCCTATTTTGTGTTTCACAGAAGAAGGAAAGTCAGGCTTGATCAGCGTAAGGGTGAGTAACTTTCTTATAATATTCATATAAAATCAGCACTCAAAATGTGTCACACAAATACTTGCATCTGAAAAACATGTTGATGTTAAGAAAATGTTGCTGATGAGATAATCATATTTCTTTCTTTATAGACACATCTCTGCACTAGATTACTTTATTTCAGTTTGCATACGTTATCTGCAATCCAAGACTGTATTTGTGTTTCCTTTCACTGTGTCTCCATGGAAATAATTGCGACAGAAATGCGACATATGCCAGCTGTCACTTGAAAAGGAGGTCAAAATAGATAAATACGCTTCTTTGAAGTTAGTGCTCATTAGACCAAGATGTTCCAAAACTGATGGAGAGAGAGAGGGAAAAAAAGCTGTTATTTCTGAAAAGTGACCAATAAATATGCTGTTTGAAGTCATTTGCCCTCTCTTATTTTATACTAATGCGCAGAACGAAGCTGGAAATATGGAGAAAGAGTTCCTGCAAAACTCCCAAGGAATTACTGTCACTTATAAAACCCTTTTCCGCTGTCAGACCGAGGGTGTGTCGGGCTAATTCAGTAGCAGCATGACTTTATGTCTGATGTCAGGTGGCATCATTGTCATTTCAGCTGAACCCCTGTACGGCCATTAGAATGACACTTTCTCACCGTACCCCACACAATGCAAGTCCCACAAATGGGATGTATAAAGAAGATAATGAACATCCGTCTCCCCGAACACATATTTTGCTGATGCAAGCCAACTTGCCCTGTCTCTGTGGGCTTGCTTAACCCGATCCAACCAAGACTCTGGCTTGTGGAGTGACATTCCTAAATGCCAGCATGGTGCCATGGGAGCATCAGGGGGAAATAATGATGGAGTACCCATGCCCGCAGGTCGGAGCAAGCTTGCCGCTGGAGTCGCTCCCTGGCTGCGCCAGATGGAGGACATCAGATCCTGGACTATTATGTGCATCACTCTGTCTCCTCACTTTTTTTTCTTCTTGTGCTTTTTCTCTTTCTCTTGTCTGCTCATTTCCCAGCGGAGCTGCACAGTCATTAGCAGGCGCTCATCTGCCAAACACTATTGAGCATGTGGCGGCTCCAACTTTGCAGTTCCTACAGGAACGGCACTGGCTATGACAGCATCCTAATGTAGGTATGAGGGGTGTTGGGATGCTGTGTTGTATTGTGATGATTGCGCAAATATATTGGGTTATGTGTTTTTTTGTCGTCGTCTTATTGTGCATGATTCATTGGGACACGTTATTCCAGGTAATAAAATGGCTGTCTTTATTATCTTTTATAAAAATGCTTTTGAAATTACTTTCATTTTGATCAAGAACAAGGTGGTCTTGAATACATTAGTATTCCTATTTATCTCAATGGCAGTTGCTTGGCTGGCACATAACCCTCATAACTATAAAATTCTGCCATTTTTGTTTATAGAAGCCACAGAAGGTTTTCAACCAATCACCTTAAATGGCATGTGATTAATCACTCTTGAGCATCAGCAGAATGTCCATGACACTATATACACTGTACTTTATAGAGAGAGATTTTTTAAAGAAATTAATGCTTTTATTCAGCAAGGATTCATTAAATTCAACAAAAGTGACAATAACGTCATTTATAATGTTCCAAAAGATTTCTATTTCAAATAAATGCTGTTGTTTATATTAATCACAGAATCCTGAATAAAAAGTATCACAGTTTCCACAAAAATATTAAACAGCACAACTGTTTTCAACATTGATGCTGTTTTTTTTTTTGTTGTTGTTGTTGTTGTTTTTTTGAGCAGTAAAACAGCATACAGAAACATTTCTGAAGGATAAAAAATTAATAATAATAATAATGATTTACCAACCCCCAATGTTTTGATGGTAGTGTATATATCTAGTTCATTCATGAAGCTGTAGATGGCACAGGCTGATCCTTAAAGTCCTGTGCATGCAATCTGCCAGCAATCCCATATAGCAATCACATATTGTACTACATGCACAATCTGATTGGCCTCTGCTGATTCTACAGCCAGTGAAATTGCTTCATAAACATTTGTTCAATGTAAGCTGGTCCTGCAGCATGCAGAGTTCCTCCAAATCCTCCCACCTTCCCCAGCTTCACCTGTCTAGATCTGCTACGGAATGTATGCCTATTTACACAGCAGCAGCAGCAGCGTATCTTACATGCTCACAGCAGTGTGTCTGTGTATCTTTTGGCAGTAGTAAAATACATACATGCATAACAAATCTAGTCCACCAAAACCAAATACATTATCAGTAGCTGCGTTTCCATTACCCTTCAAATTCCGCATATTGAAATTGCAAGTTGAAAATACGCCCAATGGAAACACGTCAATTTCGCAAAAAAATCCAATATATCGCAAAAAAGTTACACTTGCATGAGGTGGTTTTTCAGCCAATTTGAAAAAGGAATATTTTCACAGAAGTGCAATGGCAGTTTTTTCGCATTTACAGGTCACCTGGCATATGTGAAAGTCACATGATCATTCTTTAATGTACTATAACCTTCTCATATGTGGCCGCTTTCAAGTATTAGGGGCTTTCCTTGCCATTAATGCTTGGATAACCCCTTATTTACCCTTATTTAGGCGCATTACAGCCCTGACACGGGCACTCTAGTCAATGCTTGTGTTTATACCAGCCGTGCCAAGGCACGTTCAGAAGCGTCCCAGAAGGGCCTCTTCATGTTGCTTTGCTAAAGATACATGTCTACGTCTCTTTCGATTAAAAATATTGACTAGTGCAGTGGCTGCAATATACGTAAACCTACCAAAATTCATCGTCATGACTTATTGCGAGAGGAAGATATATAAAATATCGCTAAAGTTTTACCCAAATCTGCAATTGAAAAAATTATGACTCTTTTTGATGCTTTTTCCTGTTTTTTTTTTTTTTTTTTTTTTTTTTTTTTTTTTTTTTTTTACTGTCATATTTTCATACCCATTTCTATAATTTTATTGCTATATCTGAGGTTTTTATGTTTATTTTTCTCATTTTGCCTTTTTGGACAGGAAGCAAATAAGAGAGAGGTATTGGATCAAAAAGGAACATTAGATGGGACTTTTTATCTCGTTGAATATCCTGTTTCACTATGTAATGCATCAGATTACAGAAGTTTAATTGGTTGAGAATGGTATTTCACATTGATTTTAAAGCTAGGGTTTGGTAGCAAGATTTTTGGCGAGCTCCCATCTGTTTACCCATGCCAGAGCGCAGCACACAGTGCGATATGATCTGGGCACATAATGGGGGTGGCACTGGCCCTGAGGGCGGACATCACTGAGCCAGCCAGCAACAGCTTCCCCACCAAGACACTTAGTCCTCAGGGCCAAGAAATCTGGCCCCAATCTGACTGGCACCATTAAACTCATCTGAGACACAGAGACTTTGTGTGACCCCTAAAGCACAATCAGCCAAAGTGCACACGATGGGAATATAGTAGCTGTTAGTGCAGTTTGATACAGACATGCACATGCATGAACAGATTGTTTAACCATATAAAGCCTACTGTATCATATATAATAAGTAAATTTCTAAAGCCTCTGAATTATCAACATGATAAAAAAAGATTGTTGAAAAAATGACTTAATGGTCATATAAATATCAACATCTCCACCAAATTGCTTATATTTGCGCGTTTATGTGTGCATGTACGTGTGCGTGTGTGTGTGTGTGTGTATGTAATGTTCCATTGTTTTAAAAAGTAGATTTTTCTGACTATTATTACAGGGTTAATATAAAGCCATAACTGCGTACAAATATTTAACTTCATACAACTTCATACACATATACTTAATACAAATGTATTTTTAGAATTATAAACTGCAAAAGCTGCATATTCTATTTTTAGTTTCAAAAATTTTTTTACCATAGATCACACGATACCATAACGCTGAAAATGTCATAATAAAACTGAACAAATTAATATGAATAATATTCAATAACAAAATAATAATAATGAATAAATACATGATATATTTTAATATAATGTATATATTAATATAATTTATAATAACTGTTATTATTTTTTAATTATTATTATTATTATTATTAATATTATTAATAATATTTAATTTATAGTGTAGAACTGTAAATATTTTCACTGATAATCTAGAGTTCAGGCACTCTCAAAAACTCCCATTAAAATCACTGAAGCTGTTTACACTGTGAAATGAATATCTTACTTACAGATTCATTTACATTTACATTTATATTTAGTCATTTATCAGACTCTTTTATCCAAAGTGACTTACAAATGAGGACAATAGAAGCAATCAAAACCAACAAAAGAGCAACAACATGCAAGTGCTATGACAAGTCTTGGTTAGCCCAACGCAAGGTTTTTTTTTTTTGTTGTTGTTGTTTTTTTTTAAGAAAACAAGTAGATAGAATAGAAAAAAAAGAAAGCTATTGTTAGTTTTGCAAGAAAATCTAGCAGTTAGAGAATAAATATGCAATTGATAGAGGGTCAAGTGTGTGTGTGTGTGTGTGTGTGTGTGTGTGTTTTAAATAAAAAGAAGACATATAGATAAAATAGAATTAGAACAGAGAGTTCTAGAGTTAGAGGGTCAAACAAAGATGGAAGAGATGTGTTTTTAGCCGTTTCTTGAAGATGTCTAAGGATTCAGCTGCTCGGATTGAGTTGGGCAGGTCATTCCACCAGGTGGGAACAGTTAATGAAAAAGTCAGTGAAAGTGATTTTGTGCCTCTTTGGGATGGTACAAAGAGCTTCTAGAGGGCACATAGGTCTGAAGAACTGAATTTAGGTAAAGGGGTGCAGAGCCAGAGGTGGTTTTTTAGGCAAACATTAATGCCTTGAATTTTATGCGAGCAGCTATTGGTAGCCAGTGCAAATTGATTAACAGAGGTGTGACGTGCGTTCTTTTCGGTTCATTAAAGATTAACCTTGCAGCGGCATTTTGGATTAATTGTAGAGGTTTGATGGAATTGGCTGGAAGACCTGCCAAGAGAGTATTGCAATAGTCAAGTCTGGACAGAACAATAGCTTGAACAAGGAGTTGTGTTGCATGTTCCTGAAAGAAAGTGCCTGATCTTCCTAATATTGTATAAAGCAAATCTGCAGGACCGGGCAGTTTTAGCAATGTGATCTGAGAAATTCAGGTTATCATCAATCACAACGCCAAGGTTTCTGGCTGTTTTTGAAGGAGTTATGGTTGATGAGCCTAACTGGAAGGTGAAACTGTGATGAAGTGATGGGTTTGCTGAAACTACAAGCAGTTCTGTCTTAGGTAGGTTGAGTTGAAGGTGATGGTCTTTCATCCAGCAAGAAATGTCTGTTAGACATGCTGAGAGGCGAGTAGCTATTGTCAGATCATCAGGATGGAATGAGAGGTAGAGTTCAGTGTCATCACCATAGCAGTGACATGAAAAGCCATGTTTCTGAATGACAGAACCTAGTGATGCCATGTAGACAGAGAAAAGAAGTGGTCCAAGAACTGAGCCCTGAGGCACCCCAGTAGCTAGATGTTGCGACTTGGATACCTCACCTCTCCAAGATACCTTGAAGGACCTATCTGAGAGGTAAGACTCAAACCACTGGAGTGCGGTTCCTGAGATGCCCTTTCTCAGTAGGGTTGACAGGAGGATCTGGTGGTTGACCATATCAAAATCAGCGGACAGATCCAGCAAGATAAGTAATGAAGACTTGGAAGCTGTTCTTGCAAGTCTTAGGGCTTCAAAAACTGAGAGCAAGGCAGTTTCGGTTGAATGTCCACTTCTGAAGCCAGATTGGTTGCTGTCCAGGAGGTTGTTCTGTGTGAGAAAGGCAGAGAGACTTGGTTGAACACAACTCGTTCAACTGTTTTTGCAATGAAAGGAAGAAGGGAAACCAGTCTATAGTTCCCTAAAAGAGTTGGGTTAAGAGTGGGTTATACGAGCCTGTTTAAATGCTGAGGAAAAAACTCCAGTGTGAAGGGATGTGTTAACGATGTGAATGAGTGCAGGTACAACTGCAGGAGAAATGGCTTGAAGGAAATGAGATGGAATAGGATCAAACGGACAAGTAGTAGGATGACTGGAAAGGATGAGTTTAGAGACTTCTGCCTCAAAGAGTGGAGAGAAGGGTGTGAACAAGTGTATTTTTGCTGGTAAGATGTGTTTGACAGTTTGTGGTGTGGAGAATTGTGCAGTGAGGTTTGTAATTTAATTAATGAAGAATGTGGCAAAGTCGTCAGCTGTTACAGTTGAAGAAGGAGGGGGAGGAGGAGGACAAAGGAGGGAGGAAAATGTTTTAAAGAGTATGCGAGAGTTAGGCGAATTGTTAATTTTGTCGTGATAGTATGTCCTTTTAGCAGTGGAGACATTAGCAGAGACGTCAGAGAGGAGTGATCGATATAAATTAAGGTCAGTAGGATTTTGTGTTTTGCGCCATAGCCTTTCTGCAGCCCTGAGCTTAGAACGATGCTTGCGGAGAACATCAGATAGCCAAGGGACAGAAGGGGTGGTACAGGCTGGCCTGGAAGATGAAGGGTAGAAAGTATCTAAACAAGACGTCAGAGTGGAACAGAAAGTATCAGTAGCACTGTTAGCATCAGGAGATGATAACTGTTTAGGGGGAGGAAGCGAAGATGAAACCAAAGCAGATAGCCGGGAGGGTGAGAGTGAGCGTAAAGTTACATCGAAAAGTGACATGTGGAGGGGTATGTGTTGAGACAGGAATCATGTTGAGGTTAAGAGTGAGTAGGAAGTGATCCGAGGTGTGCAGTGGAGTAACCAGCACATGATCAGTGGAGCAGTGTCGTGCGTGTATATTAGGTCCAGTTGGATGCCTGATTTGTGAGTAGCCGTAGTTAGCACTCTCTTGAGATCAAAAGAGGCAAGTAGAGTGTGGAAATCTGCAGCCTGAGGTTTATCTAGGTGGATGTTGACGTCTCTAAGTATAACTAAGGGAGTACCATCCTCAGGATCCTCATCCAAGGTTGAGAGCAACACATCTAATTCTTCCACAAAGTTACCTAGTGGTCCTGGAGGTTGATAAACAACTACAAAATGGATTTTAAGAGGCTAGGTAATAGTAACCGAATGTGATTCAAAGGAGCTGTTGATACTCAGAGATTGTAAAGGAGTAAATTTCCAATTATTAGAGATGAGCAGACCAGTACCTGGGAAAAGGAGAAATTATTGGAGAGTGCTGCAGGTGTAGTATTGTCCTCTGGTTTGATCCAGGTCTGTGTCAGGGCCATGAGGTTTAGCCTTGAATGACTAGTAATGGAAGTAATGAAATCAGCTTTGTTGACAGCAGACTGACAATTCCAGAAACCAATAGAAAAAGAAAGTAGTGTATTAGCAGACATAGACAAAGTGTGCAGGTTGTTAGGATTGCACTGCCTACACTGTGTGATGCGTGGTTTGCGAGTGGTAGTAATAGTAGTGATCTGAGAACACATAGTAAGAATTGATTATAAAAACTAAAACAGAAGTGAAACAAGAAGTAGGAAAGAGGATAAATAAAAAGAGATACTTATATCCCTTGCAGGTGTCCCTGCCTGATGGAGTTGCATGGTAGAGTCAATGGTCTTTACACTCTTCGGTCTTCACACGAGGAGGACTTCATACGATGGCTGCCGCAACCGCTGCTGTGATATAATAACCTTTTTTATACCCGTCTAACAAATCACTACTTGAATTCAGCTGGACACACTTTCCTGTTTTTGACAACAAATGGCCAAGCAAGCGCAGACACTGACAAGGTACGCGATACAGTATGAGACCAAACGCGATTTCAGCAAGTCTCTATACAGTAAACAAAACAAGCGTTTCCTAGCAATGACAACTGCGCTGAACACTAATGAGACAAGTAAATACACTTACAAGTTGCTTTTAACTTCCGCTGATAGACTGCTTCTCTCAAAGAGTATTTCTTTACACTGTCTTCTGCTGGCGCTTGAATACACTTTCCTGTTTATCACAACAAATGGCCAAGCAAGTGCAGACACTGACAAGATACGCGATACAGTACGAGACCAAACGCGATTTCAGTCTCTACGCAGATTCATACACACATCTGCACTTTGTTGTTTCTAACGAGAGAATTCGCCAGAAAGAGGTATTCAGTCAGCGGGTGAGTGAAGAAAACACCGGCATTTTAGCGATGACTCATCTGAACACCTCTGATTGGTCATTGCGTTCATAAGCTCAACAGAATCGTGTGTGATTGGTTATAATGCGCAGTGCCAGCGAATGCAGATTTTAATTTAGCAGCTGATGATGATGCACTGAACATTCTAATCACGCCTGTGTGATTGTATTAAATATAGAAAATATTAATCGGCTATTTTTTGCCTTTTGGAAGTTGCATTCAAAATCCACTTTGGCTCAAAAATCTGAGGGGGCACGTGCTCCCTCACTTTGAATGGGCATGACGCCTCTAGCAAGAGTAATTGTTATTTCTGCAAACACCACTAACGATGAGTTATATTATAACTGTTAACTATGTTCTCATTTTTTTATCTTTGGTGGGATTAATTCAGTTCAGTTTGTCCCCTCTGACCCTGAACTGATAAACATCATTAAACAGTTCCAAGTAAGCAAATGAGGTGCTCTGATTCTGAGGTTCTTGTAAATCAGTTTGTTTTGCTGGCTGTTTGTGAGTCTTGTCAGACCATCAGATCTCTGGAGACAGTCCTTTAAAGAATCTCCAAGTTCATTACAAAAGTTCTCATATGCACAAATCTAATTGCAAAAGTAATAGGTCGCAGACTGTTTCATAATACAGTCCAGCTGTCTTTTATTGCTGCCATGTCAGAGCTACAGCAAGCATGGCATTGTTACTTTTCATCCCAGACCATGCGGTTAGGGATGGATTTCCAACAAGAAGTCTGGTTGTTTCCAGAGGTCATGGTGGGAGCTTTAACTTCATCAAACTGGCATCACTCTTGTTAAAGTGAATGCTATGTTGGTACTTGTAAAACAACAGGTGCTTCAGCAGGACCTGTGATTGTGAGGTACTAAGAGTGCCACTTAAGAAATAATTATTTCAATCTGTTGATTCAAATACAAAAATGTATAGGATAGAATAGAATAGAATAGAATAGAATAGAATTTACATTTTTATTTTTAATTAATCAATTGATTACTGTCTTTTTAACAGCAAACAGCCAAACTTGTGATTATGGTGTACTAGAGTGCACTTAAAAATGAATCATTGTATAGAAAAAATATATAATATAATATAATATAATATAATATAATATAATATAATATATACACTGATAAATAAATTAACAGGTTAAAATGTATTTAATTCATGTTTCGAATTTAAATATAATAAAAAATGCAACATTTGTTAATTTATATACATTTTATGCAACAGCAAACAGCAGAATTTGTGATTATGGGGTACTAAGAGTGGCACTTAAAATAATAAATATAATATAATATAATATAATATAATATAATATAATATAATATAATATAAAAATTTACTAACCAAAAGAACAGATTAAAATGTATTTGTTTTATATTTATTTTATTTTATTTTATTTTTTTATTTTTTTATTTTTTTTTTTTATTTTTTTTTTTTTATTCCATCATTTGGCCAGGTATTGTTTTTGGTTGCTCTTTTCCACAACTTTAGCCACTGTCAATTTAGAAAGAAAAATTTAAACAAGAGAATCCACCATCAAACACTCAACCATTATCACCAGGCATAATTACTCACATTCACACTCTGCTTATGGAAATCAATGTTTATTATCCAGAGCCGTGATCCCTAACCATGTGTGCATTGATTCTGTGTTTGAAATCACCCAACATAATGGAGTTAATACAAACCATTTATCATCACCCTCTCTAATTCTGTTTCAAGATGTTTGTGTTTTTGGATAGTCTTATGCTGGGGAACCAGTTTTAAATTAGGACAACGTTTAATGTTAGTTATCTACAACAATCCATAACAGTTAAATTGTCTGTTATTGTTTTTTCATTGACAGTACATAACTCTTCTTGAAAATGCTAAAAGGGATATATGTAGAATTTAGAACGCTTTTATGTAGAATTTTAGAACGTTGTGAACTGCAGCCAGCAATTAATGTGCTCGCACTTGTGTACACATAAAGAGACTGAAGGTGATTCAGTGTCCCGATATACTTACAACAAATTTTTCGTTCTTTGCTTAGTAGTAAAAAGAAGTTAAAAATACCTTTACAGCGACACTGTTAAAGGTGCAGCATGTAATACTGACAGCTATCTAGCTGTTGAAATAATTACTGAGCTCCAAATTCAAAATATTGAAAATTGTGTCAGCGCCTATAGCCTCACAGCGACCCGAGTTCGATTCCCACTTCGAGGTCCTTTGCAAATCCAGCTCCCCTCTCTCCACTCAATGCCTTCCTGTCGTGTCTCTACTGTTCAATCCTAATAAAAAGCCCATAAAAATAAGTTAACTTTAAAAAAAATAAATAAATAAATAAAAACACCCCCTCTGCCTCAGACTTGATGCTCACGTAGGCAAATTGCGGACACGCAAAAAGAAAGAGTGCATTTGACAATGGAAGGCGACATGCATTACACTGTATGTTGATGAGTTGATTTATCCATGTGGTAATATGCTGCTGATCAGCTTTTTGGATGGATGTTGAGGCTTTTAGGGTCAGGTAGAATCTACAACCTCTGACCCAGTTCGTTTGCAGGCTTCTATGGCTGCAATACGCTGTGTTTCTCACTGGCAACTGGCAACCCAGGGTGTCAAAATATCATTGGTTAAATTAGCAGTGGGTGGAATCAAACAGATCAAAACAAAAACAGACATTCTGACACAGAATGCACATTTCAAAGTGAAATAATTGTCTGCAGCACTGTTTTGTGGAGAAGCAAGTATGAGATCTAGCTGCAAGCACATTATGATATTTACATGCTTTAGTTCAGACAAAAAAAAAAAAAAAAAAAAAAAAAAAAAAACATATATAACCTTTAATGAAAATCCAGACGCTGTCCACGCTGATGATAGCAACCTTTAGATGAATATATAAATATGTACTGCACACTTTGTTCTAAATAACAGAATAAACACACAACATTAGAGAAAACAGCAGTTAGGAAAGCATCTAAACGATGTGAATATTTTCTGCAATTCACTGGTATCATGTCAACAGATGTAATAGGTAATGAAAAGCACACTGTTATGATAGTTTGATTATAAAGTATATTTGAGACTTTATATAACAGTTCTTTGTGGTCCTCAAATCTGATTGGCTGAGAGGAGCGCGATATATTTTCGTGTTAACAGAGCTCTGACTGTTTGTATCACTCCACAGCAAGTGTCATTGCGGCTGCGCAAATCCACTAGAATTTTAGGAATAATACTGTTTTTGTGTCATGGAATGTAGTTTTAATTGTGTTTTTTTGTTGTTGTTGTTGTTTTTTTAGGCAAGAATGTTCTTGTTTAGACTTCAAATATGCAGTTTGTTAAAGATTATGGGCCTTATTTTAATTATCTAAGCGCATGGTCTGAAGTGCACGGAAGCAGATGCACTTTGGGCGTGTCTGAATCCACTTTTGTTAGTTTAACGACAAATAAAATGTAGGTACGCCAAGTGCATAGTCCAAAATGGTTGTACCTACTCTCTTAATGAGTCATGAGTTTGTTTTGGGCGTAACGTGCAATAAACCAACTAGAGTGCCATCTCCCATTAAGAGCCAGTTGCACTTGCACCATGGCGGATTCACTACATGACTGTATTTGCAAGAGCAAAGACAAAACGTGTCTCCGGAGAGCAAATGGATCTGCTCGTGCACGAGGTTAAAGCGTACACAATAATAATCTTTTGCATCGCAATCCTTTCATTTTTAATATTTGGCATGTTTTGTGATGCTGTGTGTAATAAGCTGTGTAAGCATGTTGTGAATCCGCATATAGGCACATATTACTAACTCGCTCTTTAAATAAATTTTAAAAAATACTGCTCCATTGACTTTAGACCAGGTTTTAGTTGATCAATGGTGCAATCGTTTTCAGTTGCCTCAAAATAACAACATGCCAACAATGCGTGTAAACGCAGCAAATTCATTTCACCAACAAATGCATTTGCTATTTAAACAATGTGGTGCTGGACGTGAAAATGATAACTGCGTCGGGCTGAAACTAGCAAAAAACACTTGCGTCACGACTGGCGTTGGGTGTATGATAGGGCCCAAAGTCTATTTGAAAATTTGCTTCGACGTTTTTCGGTGGGGGATGCTTCAGGGCGTCAGCGGCCTTTCAGCGCTCATGAACCCACATTAGTATTTAGTATTGGGAAACGTGTGTGTTCATGGTGGTGATTAGTTACATTGTTCCACCATAATACAGTGAGCTTTTAATACAGTAGTTTTCAATGAAGCAACTCAACGTTCCTTCGTTATTAGTTCTAAAGTGATGTTTTCGAATTAGTAACGGAGACATGGGCTCAGCTGTTAAACTGAGACTGAATCCGTGGAAGAAGGAAGTAGTTCTGCACAAAAGAGGGCTTTTAAAGACACTCCATTGTTGTTTCTTATGTGTTTACGTGCTGTCGAACTGTTATGTCACACTCGTAGCCATGCAATATGGCTGTATATCTGCACAGTGATTACCTACGGCCGAATCACAGCCGTGCCAATATACAGCCATATCTCACGGCTACTCATGTGATATTGCTCATATAGACAATATAGATCTGGCTGTACAAGACTACAGTTTCAATGAAACCCTTTTCTTTGATATAACATTACAGAACGGCTCTTTCGGCATTAATTTGAATATTGTATACGCATTTATTTCATGAAACGTTCCAAGTCCTTTACAGAAAAATCAGTCTACAGGATTTCATAGACAAGTCAGTCAGTAAAAGTCTTGATTCATTGCAAACTGTATGTTGACGACAAAAGTGATTAATACATGGAAAATCTTACATGTAGCCCCTTTAAGAGTCACATTTCTTGATTGTTTTAATTAGGTAAAGACTTTGCAAGCAACACAATCAGCTGGTAGACAAAAGCAAAACTACTTTAGTATAAGCAATTAAAATATCAGCTTCAATCAGCCTGTAGATCCTTCTCCGACTGACCTGACCTTGCTTTTAGTCGCCAAGAGAAAAAAAAATAAATAAAAAAATAAAAAGAGACAGCAGTGGAATTTTCCGGACCAGCTGGCAATGAAGCCTGTCTGCTGAAGCTGAATATATTGGCGGTCCCAAAGGATCCCCTCACTATAACACTCCTGCTGCACTCTTATAAGAACACACTTGAAAAGGGACACACACATACAGAGACACACAAATGATGCGCTTGCTTTGTTTTGTCGTTTTTCCTTTTGAGAGAACGCGAGAAAATATATTTATGTTGCCACATAAATATTGAATATATTCCTTCAAAAATAATTCATACTCTGCAGGAGTAAACAACGTGGCATCCAACGTGAAAGAGTGCAGCGAATCCAAAATAAACCTGAAAAGAGAAAGCAGGTAGGAGTGTTTAAAATGCAGACTCGTGGCATGAAATGAGTCTGGGGAGCAAACGCAGTCTGACGTCAGCGCGCGAGCAGCAGAAGATGCTGCAGCAGTCGCTTCCCCTTTTTTAACGTTGGCTAAAACATTCATCAGTGTTAAACTATTCTCTGAGGTGTATCTGGGCAACATCATTTGCAAGTTTTCACATTTAAGCATCTAATTACCTTGGCAACGGTGCAGTGGGAGCGCATGACTTGAAATTCTATATTTAAGTTGATTTTCATCACGCTGCCTGGGAAAACAAGAGCTTAGCGCTGGCAGAGTCTCCGTCGGCCTCCAAGACAAAATACAATTACGACTTAGTGACCTGATAAATTGCTAAAGCAGAGTGTTGTCTGAGCAGAGCTTTCTGTTTCTCGGAGACTTAAATTAAACTCGTTTCTCACTTAAGTTGACGTTACATCATTTCCATGTATCACGTTCTGAAGGGAATTAAATCAATGGACTCATATTTTTTTTTTAGAATACTACCTCCAATATACTCAATACGAGTGCTACAGTATGTGAAAATATCCCTTTTTATTCTTTTAAAGAAAAGTGCTGTGCAAATTTATACCATTAGAGCATTATGAGGTGCATGATTCATTATTAGAGAATGCAAGATTATTAGGATTTTGATTATGAGAATTGTGAGGTAGTTATAATGACAATATGTCAGCATGCCAAAAAATAGGCTTTAAGCAAAATTTAACTTTTTAAGTCTTCCTGTCAGTTTTTGATGAAGTATGACCAGACATGTATTTATGAATTTGTAACATTCATTCATGTGCATGAATCATGCCAAACTAAAATCACAGAATCCCTTTTGATTTCAACCCGCTGCTGAGATACATTATATGATGCTTTAAACTATCTGCCCACGACGGCAGCATGCCGAGCTTATGCAATACTGTAGCGCGGTAGAATTCATCAAACACGTTATTGTCCTCTCCCGGATCTTCAGCCAAGAGATACATTTCTCCCGCATGGATGTCCGTCATGTTAGGCTGACAGTGGACGGGGTCAAAGCCCACCCATAAGGTGTAGCGATAGTCAATGGAGCGAATGGAGTAGCCCATGATGCGGATGTCAGCGAGGTCGGGCAGGTCTGAGTTCTCCTGGATGGAGTCGGAGGGTCGAGGGTACTGGCTGAATGAGTAGGCTTCTCTGTTTAGCTCTCTCTTTGGGTTACGGATAAGATTAGCCAGGTTTGAGCCTTCGGTGCAGAGCTCGATCTTAAAGGATGAGGACGGGCAGTGGTGCAGAGGATGCAACCCAGCCAGGTTCGACAGCGTGGGGAAGACGTCCACCAGCTCCACCACTCTCTCAACTCCTCGACCTGAAAGATGTAAAGAAAGAATGATGGACAACTGAGATACAGAAGCATTCGAGAACCAATAATGCATTTAAAGCTGCAATGTTTAGCATCATATTTATACATACATACATATATGTGTGTGTGGTTTCTGTACCATAATTTATCCAAACATTTTACACTTTTATGTTGTTTAACTGTATCGCACTTGGTGTAACCAGAGCTTTTGCTTGACTGGCTATTTTTATTTTTAATTTTTAAACTTGCCATTCTATAGAGCGTAACAGTGCAACGCCCACACTGCAACCTTTTTTTAAAAATGCATTTTCACCATAGGCATTTGAATACAATCTTCAATAAAGATTTTAAAGCCAGAAACTAAATTAACCAGTTCCAAAATAAATCACAGCTTTTACAAATTGGAAAAGACAAAGCAGTATACAAGACTGTGTACCAAACTTCTTTTATGAGGGAATGAACTACCTGTCCCATAAAGCACTGATGCGGTTAAATCTGAAACTACAATGCAATATAAAACCCATGCACATGAAATCAATGACTTAATTTTTATGACTAATTTGTGTATAATTTTATGCTTAATCATTGATATTTCAGATAAGATTAGATTTGTTTTTTTAAGAAGTCTCTTATGCTCATTTATTTGATAAAACTTATTTAAATATTACAATTTCAAAAATCTGTTTTCTATTATAGTATATTTTAAAATGTAATTTATTGCTGACGCAAAGCTGAATATTCAGCATCATTATTCCAGTCTTCAGTGTCACATGATTCTTCAGAAATCATTCTAATATGCTGATTTGCTGCTCAAGAAACATTCTTTTTCATGATTCTTTGATAACGTTCAAAAGAAGAGCAGTTATTTTTCCAGGTCTATGGTGAGAGTGACTCTTCTGATTGGTGAATCACTGTAAATTGTGCTATTAAAACACAACCATAAAAATGAAGCTGAAAACACAGTGGTCAGATGGTATATACTTTCACAGAAGCCACATTAGATATCCAAGGAGCTAGCAATTCTGTTTTGAAAATTTATACATTATTAGTGCTAAAACAAGTCTGTATGGAGTAAATTAATGTTTTTATTTTAAATGGAATCCAAGTGTTGCTCTAACATACACCATAAAATACACACAAATGAGCATGAAATCCTCACCCTGAATTTAGCCACTATTCTCTTAGGTAAAAGGCCCCAGTTCTGAAATTTCCATGAAATTTACTGATACAGTTACTGAATATAGCGCAGTTCATTAGAGCAACAACAAGCAACAATACAGAGCCCACTGTGAGAGCAATAGCTCTCAGGACTTATCATTACAGTCATTACTCCGGCTGCTTATGCTGGGTGTTTTCTAAAGATTGCCACAAATGTGCACTTGAGAGCTGAAAGAAAGAAAACTATCAGCAGATGCATTTGCTCACGGTACACTCTCAGTCAAACCTTCACATTGCATAAAAAACACTGAAGCAAAATAAGAATCAAAGCTCTAAATGGGCCGATACTTTAGCCATAGCATCTTTTCCAGAAAGTTGATATCACACGCTTGAGTGACTTCGGTCGGAGTCTCAGAATCTCGTGAAGGATCCTGCGGTCTTTGCGTGTTGACAGCTGCTCTGAGTAACATTACCTTTGCCAAACTGCTCCCATGTGCCCTGAAGCACATCGATGAAGGGGAACGTCTTCTCCCCAGGCTGAGGGAAAGGTGAGGTCACACCTGGCTTGTACACGATCAATGGCACTCGGGTGGCCACATCAAAGTTGCTGTATTTGGCCCACTCACCGTGTTCTCCTAATGACCAACCTAAGAGAGAGAGAGAGAGAGAGAGAGAGAGAGAGAGAGAGTTAATCGTGAGAAAACTACCCAGAACCACACTGAATAATCATTTCAGAAAGTCTTTGCTGGCAGTTTTTTTGATTTAAGGCATAATGTAAATGTGACCTAAAGAAGCAACTTTGAATTGAGGTAGCAAGTACAATGCAGAACTGTAATTTAAGAAACTTAACCAAGTACAATTAAAAAGGAGTTAAAATAAAATAAAATAAAATAAAATAAAATAAAATCATACAAGATTGGAGTATTATATAGAGAGAGAAATATTCAATAATAAATCATTGAAATATTTAAAATAGCACCAATAATCTTAAATATTAATTTTGTTTAAGATTAATTTTATTATTATTTAATTGTGTTAATAAAATTGATATAATTAAAATATAGATGTTTTTTTTTAGTTTTTACTGTAATTATTATAATGTAATTTTATAATATTTTTTTTCCCTATTAAGCAAGCACCCCCTGGTACCATAGCAACCACCTAGCAACACCTTAGCAACCAACCTGAGTACCATAGAAACCACATAGCAACACCATAGCAACCACCCCACGTACCTTGCAACCGCATAGCAACAACTTAGCAACCACTCCGGGCACCCCAGCAACTGCATAGCAACACCTTAGAAACCACCCTGGGTACCTTAGAAACCGCATAGCAACACCTTAGCAACCACCCAGAGTACCCTAGCAACCGCATAGCAACACCTTAGCAACCAGCCCGGGCACCTTAGCAACCACCCAGAGTACCCTAGCAACCACATAGGAACACCTTAGCAACCACCCCAGGTACCTTGCAACTGCATAGCAGCAACTTAGCAACCACTCCGGGCACCCCAGCAACTGCATAGCAACACCCTAGCAACCACATAGCAACACCTTAGAAACCACCCTGGGTACCTTAGAAACCGCATAGCAAAATCTTAGCAACCACCCCGGGCACTCCTGCAACCGCATAG